>MU744137.1:2835-17376 GCA_026770625.1 Nicotiana glauca | reverse complement strand
GCTCGTCTCATTTATTTTAAAAGGACGATCCTAAAGTGACTACATTTTTTCTATTTTTCCGTCTCTAGTAATAAAGAAAAGGTCCTAATTAATTACATGCTTACGAGTTGTTATAGTCGGGTTTCGAACACAATTCGTTAAATCAGAAAATAGATGCAATATGGGCAGTCCGTTTGCCAACGTAGGCCCAGGTCCAAACATATTTAGTATTCAACATGACCTGGGCCATCTTATTCCGAATTGGGCCTAGTTAATTATTTCTACACATATTCACAGTTTTGCGCATGCAGGAATATAAGATGATGGTATCTAACTAAGCAAATTACATGTAAGTTTTAGAAAAAACAATTAGTTGGAATGAAGTAACTTAAGGGTCTAGTCTTAATCCTAAATTCAAACCATTGAATGCTGAAATTAGATTGTCATGGTATTTAAAAAGGTCTACTGGACCTGATTCTATTTGACATGCCTTTGAACATATATTACCTAATGACTAAGCTAAAATAATAGAACATTATTGACTACATCACTATAAAAACTGTCCAGTTATACAAAGTGGCCGAAATTTTCATAACAATAGTATATAGAATGATCTAAGTACAACCAGTAAAAAAAAAGAAACTAAATCAAATTTGTAACTTCAACTCTTCATATATATTCATGTTTCATGTTTCAGCTTACAACATTTGTAAAGTTATAGCCATGTACCTGGTATAGGAAGCAAAGAAGAGGAAGATCAGCAAAGTAGCAGTAGCATACAACAACAACAACAACAACAGCAACAACCAGCAACAGATAGAGAACCCAGCAGAATAAATCCCAGGAAAACCAGTAGCAATTTCAAAGATACCAAACAGCAACACCAACACCAGAAACCCAAAACAACTTAGTTTCAACCAAATACCAATCAGAATTACCAGCAACCACAAGAGGAACTCGGAAATATAACTTCACAGTTAAAGCTAGAGCTGTCTTTTAGTTTTCAATTAAACAGTATTCGTTGAACTAATTGACTCCTTAAAATGATATTCTCCAAACTGATTGTTTCTTTATCAAAGACTTATGATATCTTCAAATGTGACATCTCAAAGATGATTTCAAAAGCTTCCCTTTTTTCGGACTAAAAGAGAAGACCCTTATTTATTCTCGGACTCAAAAAAAAGACCAAAAAGAAGACGACCCCTCTTCTGTCAAAAACTCTCAAAGTATTTTTTTTACCTCCAAGGATTCAAAAAAGGACCTCCTATTCTGTCCAAGTCTAACTCTATTTATCTTCAAAAACAGACCACTTTAAACAATTAAACAAATAAGGAAAAGTCCCATTTTCTTGAGCCCCGTAATCCCACTACCATTTGTCCTACTCATTAATTAATTCAAAGGATGGGTAGGTGTATTTAATCAATTTTTTTAACACCATTATGTCTTGTTCCTCACTTTTTATTAAATAAATGTCTTATTCCCCACTACCATGTGTCTTGTTCCCCACTATAATATTTTAATAATACTTTAGTAACTAGTGGACAGAGCACTCAATTTAAATAATTCTGCAAGTGGTCAATTCCCGTATTACCCCTGAAATTACCAAAATTACTATTCTACCCCATCCCTTCAATCTGTACCAAAATTATCAATTGAACAAAATTGATTCTTATTAACACCAAATCACTACAGCTAAAACCAAATTCCTAATCAAATTCAACAATTAATAAAACTCAAATTATCTCACATATCATCTGATCAAAGTGGAATGAGCTAATCATATTGGGAACTGTTAGAAACCAAAGAAGTTCTATATTTCATGTCTTAGAAGAGAAGATTACAAGGCCTATTTATAATACTAATTCACCTAATCTATTAGTTGCCATACACCTAATTACACCTACTATACAACTCATATACATGTGCTAGCTATGATGTAGTACATGTGTATACATGTGCTAGACAACTTATATCTCAACAGGAACCAATCCTGATCAACTCAGACCAAATGAACGAGCAAGGAGACAACCATATGATGAGCCACAAACTGAACTTATATGAAACAATATGAATCACAATTAACTGAATCGAAATGCAAACTAAATTCATATGAAGAACAATAAAGAGAAAGAAAACAAACAATACACAAAATTAAACCATTTGAACCAAAAATACCAAATCATTACATGAATACTTGAATTTATCTAGTCCAAAACACAAACATCAATTAATACGAACTCATAAAATCTAACAATTCTAATTATCTAGTTTTCCAATTATCAAATACACAGAAATGGATGAACATCATGTCTATCACCACAAAAATCAAGCAACAAGTTAAAAATGGGAAAATAGGTAAAACCTGGATTGCTTTCCAATTAAACCGAAATGAAGCAAACTTTAAACGACTTTAAACGAAATCAACAACATCGAACCAGAATATTCGGACGAAGACTTCAACTTCGACGTAAACCAAAATCTGTCTGGCCAGCCATGGTTTTAAACAAACGACGAACAACGAACAACGGAAGATAATGACTGACGACAAACTCAAACAAAATGACTGACGACGAGGTGGAGGAGAATGTTTGGTCGCTGGTTCGACGTGACTGGACGTTTGTTAGTGCGTTTGGGACGATAAAGTCGACGGACTGGAGAGGCTATTCCGTCGAGAATGGTGGTTCGTTTGGTAGCTGTTCGACGGACTGGTTCAGGCGTGGGGCTGGACGAAACTGGGCTGGTCGTTGTTTGGGTGTTGATGGTGGCGTTGGACGTTGAAGCAGAAGCTGGTGGTGGGCTGGAAAGGGTGGTCGTTCATGGGGGTGGAAGGCAGCCATGGATGGCTGGTGGTCGACTGGTGCTTGGGGTGGTCGATGGTGGTTTGTAGGTGTTGCTGGGGTGGTGAACGACGATGGTGATGGGCTGGTCGTGGCTGGTGGTCGCTGGAAGGGGAAGGGCAGCCATGGCTGGAGGTTAACGATGGTTTAGGGTTGGTGGCTTAGGGTGTTGTTTGGAGAAGAAGAGAAGAGGGGGTGGAGGTGATTAGGTTTAAGGTTTTTAGGTAGTGAAAAAATGAAAAATGAGGGGGGGTTATTTGGGTTATGGGGAAGACCGGGTCGGGTTGACCCGGTGGGTTTTGGGTTGGGTTTGTGAGATATTTGGGCCAAGTTTGTTTAATTTAAAAGATGGCCCAATCCGAATTTCCTTCTATTTTTTGTTTCTTTTCATTTATTTGCTCCAAAATTAAACTCAAAGATCCTAAATTAAATTAATAAAACCAAAATTAACTAAAAATACTAATCAACTTCTAATACAAAATTAAACATCAATTAAAATAAAATCACATAATTTGAACATTAAATGTTAAAAATGCAAAAATACATATTTTTGTGATTTTCCTTTTTTGTAAAACAAACTTAATTACTCCTAAATGTAGAATTGAATCCTAGATGCAAATGTGACATATTTTTGTATTTTATATTAATTTAAACAAATAAACGTGCAGCGATAAATGCAAATATTTATCCAAAAATGCCGCGAAAAATCTCAAAATTGCACACAAAGGAAAATTATTTTATTTTAAATTTTTTGGGTGTAGTTCTCATATAGGGCAAAAATCACGTGCTTAAACCCCTGTTCGTTCAGTTCTCTTCCCTTCTCTTTATAGTCCAGAAACTTCTTGTACTTGCCATGACTTATTACGGTCGGATCGGGTAAGCTTTCTTGTTATGGAGAAGCCTTAGCCTCGTCGCTTATCTTGAATATAGTAATGACGAGATGAAGTCAACTTTGTTGATTTCTTTCGTAGGATGATAAGAGCGGAATCGTGGCCACCATTATCGTGTGGTCAGATTTTGACCAATACAGATTCCTGGCTATGACATTGTGTGTAACATATTATGGATAGAAGTATTTCAACTTAGCTTAGTATTAAAGTCGAATCTCTTTAGAAGTATCTCTTTTATTTCCCTACGAGTGCCGCATAAGTGGTATTTTGGATTAATTA
Organism: Nicotiana glauca; assembly: GCA_026770625.1. Taxonomy (NCBI): domain Eukaryota; kingdom Viridiplantae; phylum Streptophyta; class Magnoliopsida; order Solanales; family Solanaceae; genus Nicotiana; species Nicotiana glauca. The sequence continues at coordinate 13,391 of MU744137.1, read as the reverse complement.
AGGTCCACTTCATGTTTTTCAATTTATACTTTATTGTTTGTTCCATGTTTTTCTGAAGGTAAAAGAATGAAGTTACATGAAATAGACATGCATTAATCGATGGATGAGATTAGGAATGTAAAAGGAAGAAAAAGAAATGATGTGATGGTGCCATTGAATAGGAAAGTCATTAATAAATTAATTAACGCACACTAATTGAGGTTTCTAATAAGGACATTTGCCTTAACTTTGTTGAAGTGTAAATACAGTGTTTTAACAAGAGATCTTTACCGTACTCTTAGAAAATGATAGAGTGCGGGGGTGTCGGCATGAGAAAAGCAACAGTTTATTCAACCTTTTGATTGAGACTTGTGAGGGTTGAAAAGGGTAATTTGAATTGGCTTGCTACAAGATTCAATAAAATTTTGGTCACGAATTATTTAAGTTACGCATTTCAAAAGTTTATAATCATACAAATATTATGAATTTTAAAATAGGTCAAATACATAACTAGACCCTTAAACTTGGCCTTTTTTGTTATTTGGACACTAATAGAGTTGTTCCTATTAGGCCCTTCAACTAAACCACATATGTGCCAATTAGACATTTTGTAGAACATCTGAAAAAAACTTTTATAAAAAATTATTGGATATGTAATTAGCTACACTTGTGTATTTGATAGCTTTTAAGGCTTTCTTCTTTGCTTATGAAATAACTGCATTTGTGTATTTGACAGCTTTGTTCTTTTGCTGAAGTACTATTTTTGTTAAAAGTTGTTAACGTCAAAATGCAACTTCTATCAACCACTTGTGCGTTCTAGTTCGTAAAGTTTCATTCCAATAGCTTACAAGTGCCGTGCAGAGAGAACAGACATGCAAAATGAGAATAGTCAAATCCATGTACACTATACTTTCTTTAAAAAAAAAATTAAGAGGATAAATGATAGGTTCATGAGAAGAAGAAGAGAAATAGAATGTAAAGTAAAAGTTGGCTTTAATTTGAATAATATATTAGAATGTCATAATATTATTATAATAATAATAATAATAATAATAATAATAATAATAATAATAATAATAATAATAATAATAATAATAATCCATAATATTTTTCTTATTTTCACGCGTCTTTCCCCACGCACTCAATTATGTCACTACAAAGTGTCTAATTGGCACATATGTGGCTTAGTTGAAGGGCCTAATAGGAACAACTCTATGTTTAAGTGTCCAAGTAACAAAAGAAGTCAAGTTTAAGGGTCAAGTTATGTGTTCTGTCTTTAAAGTAATACATTTCAAAAGTTTTATTATCATACAAATATTATGATATGTTTAATACCATAAATTTTATATATTTTATTTATTTCTTAAATTCTGTATCGATCCAAATTATGGCACATAAATTAAAATAAATAAAAAATAGGTAAGTATTTATATTTCTTTCGTCTCAATTTGTATAAATGCTTTCTTTTTTAGTACGTTAAAAAAGAATTCATACTTGAGAAATAATTTAACTTTAAGCCTCTTATTTTAACATTAGATCATAATATTTTTTTTTAAATTTTGTGCTCAATCAAATACCATTAAACAATATATTTTGCATTCACAAGCCTTTCCATTCGTCTCATCTTTTACTTTTCTTCGTGAGAGAAAGTGCTAACAATGGGTGTGTTTGATATAACGGAAAATATTTTCCAAGAAAATATTTTCTTGGAAAACAAGTAGTGATCTTATTCATTTTTCGGTGTTTGATACGCAAATTAAGGAAAATAACTTCTTAAGAGTGTTCATAAATAATTTAGATATAATAAACATGAAACCATAAACTTTCAAACCAACAACCTTCCGGACCTACAACCTTCCAAACACATAAATGTCACGACCCAAAATCTAACCATGGTCATGATAGCGCCTATCGTATTACAAGGCAAGCCTATTCCCAAAAATATTATTAATAAATCGATTATAAGAAATTAATAAAATATTTTCAAAATTTAAATTTCTCACACTAAATCAACTATGAATATAATCAATATAAAATACGGAAACGAGTCCCAAAAATCGAGTGTCACTAAGTCATGAGCGTCTAAAACTATAACCTAAGATATATAAAGTGTATAACTGTCCAAAAGAAGAAACGACAAAAGGAATAACAAGGTCCTACGAATGTTGGCGGCTATCTTGCAATCTCTACAGATAGCCGGCCTGAAATCAAAGATCGCTGCGCTCTAACTCATCTGGATCTGCACCATAAAGTGCAGGGTGTAGTATGAGTACAACCATCTCAGTAGTAACAGAAATAACTAAGGTACTGAGCAGTAGTGACGAGCTAAGGAAAACAGTCCAATTATTTATTTTCATAATTTACAATAAACATAAATAAACAGGTAAATTCCATAAAAGCAACAAATACCACAAATAAGTTAACAGGTAAATGCAACAACAACAAAAGTAAATGCAACCTCATAGCAATGTCACTCAATCACTCAACACTCGCACTTAACACTCAATACTCAACACTCAATATTCTGTGCTTACTGGGGGTGTGTACAGATTCCGGAGGGGCTCCCAAAGCCCAAGCGCTAAGTACGGACAACTCACGTGCCATCATATCAATACCTGGATCCGCACGGTCAACTCACGTGCTACGCGGACAACTCACGCGCTATGGTATCAATACCTGGACCCGCACCCGCACGGTCAACTCACATACTACGCGGACAACTAACGCGCTATGGTATCAATATCCTCACAGCCAGACCCTCGGCCTCACTCAATCATGTACCTCACTAGCCTCACCATCATCAACAAATAAGGGGACACAACCCACATCAAGTATCACAACATATTAGCAAATAATAGAGACTAAGGTATACATGTACAATAATTTCTATGATTGAGTACAAATATAGTGAGCATGAATAAAGCCTAAACATGATCTCTAACATGAAGGCAAACAAGTTCAACAACAAGTAAACACATAACTATGGATAATAGCCATTAGGCCTCACAGCCTAACGGGACGGACCAAGTCTCAATCCCTCACGGTACACACCCACACGCCCGTCACCTAGCATGAGTATCTCTACCAAAAACTCACATAATATCAATTTCTCCGGGTTTATACCCTCAAAGCCAGAGTTAAAGCTGTTACATACCTCAACCGCGTAAAATCCTACTCTGGGATGCCCTCGTCTCTAGACTCGGTATCTAAAAGCACTGAATCTAGCCATAATTAGAATACTACTATCAACATAGTCTAAAGAATCGAATTCCACAATAAAAACTATAAAAATAGGCCAAAAATCCGAAACCAGCCAAAACCCGACCTTCGGGCCCACGTCTCAGAACCATTCAACAGTGGAAGAATCAAAACCCTCGTCCTCTCCTGAGTCTAACCATATAAAATTTAACAAAATCAGACTCCGTTTGGTTCCTCAAATTCCTACCTAAAAGTCTCCAAAATTCAAACCGTAACTCCGTCAATTTCACTTTGAAATCATCAATCAAATTCCAAAAACGACGATGGATTCATGAAATATAATCAAAATCGAGTAGAGAAAACTTACCCCAATTTATATGGTAAAAATATCCTCCAAAATTACCCAGATTGGAGCTCCCCAACTCAAAATATGACCGAAAGAACAAACCCTAGTTTTATATATTTTTCTGCCAGCTATTCCGCCTCGTTTCTCATGCCAAACAATCCCTAAACTCGTATTTTATGACTCCGATGGATTACTTGTGAAATTCTAATCAATTTAAGCTTTTGAATCACTCAATTTGACCTTATAATGAATGAGATATGTATGTTTTAATATTTGCAAATCGTGCAGATTTTTAAATACGCTGCTAGTGGTAGTTTCGTAATTAAACTGAAAAATCTGGCAACTTAATTCTTAGTAAAATGACCATAAAATCCTCATACGATGTCCAAATTCGATAATTCTTTTTGCTACGGGTTCATAATTATGATACAGATCTAATGCTTCAATCAAAAACGAAATCGGATCTTATTTGTTCAATATGAGACCATTTATAATTGAAGAAATGACATCGAAACATAAGAAAAATAAGCACAACACAACTCAAACCTATCCAAAACTCACCCGAGGCACTCGGGACCTCAACCAATAATTACAAAAAGTCATATATCACTACTCGAACTTAGTGGAACCTTAAGACCCCCCAAAACAACACCAAAACACCAAATCAACCTCGAATTCAAGCCTAAGAATTTCTAAACTTCCAACTTTCGCCAATTCAAGCCTAATTCTACCACCGACCTCCAAATTATATTCCGAACACACTCCTAAGTCTAAAATGACCCAATGAAGCTAATCGAAAAATGTTGAGAAGGTTGAGAAGGAGCTTTGGAAAATGTTTTCCCTTCTTTTGATAAGGAAAACATTTTCCTCCAATTGGAGGAAAATATTTTCCTCCAATTGGAGAAAAATGAATTGATAAGGAAAATATTTTTCAAAATATTTAAGCTAACCAAACATGGAAAAATTGAAAAATATTTTTCGGAAAATATTTTCGCTCATACCAAACACACCCAATGTGTCTTAATTAATTATATTTGCGGTGAACTAATAAATTTTTTTTATGTAAAATATATTTCATGCATCCAATCTGGTGCAACGCATAAGTCCTAATAACATAGTAACTCACTGCACCAAGGCGAAATACTTCTCTCTAAAATCCTAAAAACCAAGAAATCCCACCGGAATTCCAATATGCCACAACACATCAATCAATCGCCCATACCTCCTAAACCACCGGGCATAAACTCTCCCCTCAAGCCTATGGACACTGAATCCATTTCCTTTTAAGGACAAACTACTAGCCAATGAAATGGAAAATAACATCTCACTAGCCTCACCCGCTCCATATCAATCCCCTATGGACATCCACTATAACTTTGAGAATGGAACCTCCCCACAGACCCCTCCACAGGATCATTAATTTTTAGTACCTATCATCATAGAAGACAAGCAAAGGATTTTTTACCCATGGAGACATTCCGTAATAATCAAACTACAAGGAAAAAGAATCCCTCATGATGTTCTAAAAAAGAAACTAACGGACCTATGGAAACCAAGTGAATATTTTCCATTAATTGATCTCGGAGAAGATTATTATATTATCCGTTTCAATAAAGAAGAAAATGTGAGCACGTAATTTTTGCCACGCTTAAATTACTCCTATAAAATTCCGTAGAATTAGGATTTTTCTTTATTATTTGAATTTTTAGGAATTAATTGCATAATTTTGTGTCTTGTTTGTATTTTTGTGTGCATTTTAGTTGCCGTAATTCATTAAAAAAAGATACAAAAATAGTGCATTTGCATTTAGAATTCGATTTTATATTTTTAGTTTTACTAGTTAATTAATATTACTAAAATAAGAGAAAAATAACAAAAATAGCCCTTCCACAATTTTAAATTTTATATTTTACATTTTTGATTTAGTTTCCTTTTAAGTTAGGATTTAGTTTATTTTTAGAAAATTAATTAGTCCCCAGGTTACAAAAAACGGCATCATTTTGTAGCAAATCATTCCTGGCCATCCGTCCCTCTCATCCAACGACCCACGTTTGGTGTTTGATTATAATTAAAAGTGTCCGAAATTCTAAAATTTTTAAGACCAAAGCCTTACCCTCCTCGTACAACCCTAACCCTTGTGTCTCCACCGTCTCCCACCATAAACCCACCGTGTCTCCGCTGCCTTCCACCGTTTGCCGCCGGCCGGAAATCGCCTCCGCCGGAGGCGATGCTCCAAATTCGCCCAAAATTACACCCCTGAATCCTCTCCCTCTCCTATTTTCAAAGCTCCAAATATCACTCCCCAAATCCGAGCCAAACTCGTCGAATTTCAAATCGAAAATCCGAACCAAAACACTAAATCACCCAAAGTCAACCAAATTTACACCCTATACTCTTCTGACCTCCCTCTACCTGAATCCCTACCTGGAATCCTTACAAATATTAACCAAGTTTCTCGAATTTCAGATCGAAAAGCTGTCTAGAACACTAATTATTTGATGTTTGGGTATTCGTGATTTTGGGCTATAATCGCCTTTAATCGTGTGTTTTCTCGCGAAAACACATGATTAAAGACGGTTTTTAATCTGAATCGTCCGAGAAATCCGCCATTATTCGAGTTTGAATCAATAAATTTCGAGGTACTTCATTCCTACTTTCTTCTCTGTTTTCGTTTGTTTTTTTTAATTATTATTTTTGTTTTGTTCAGAATTTATTTTATTATTTTTGTGATGAGTTAGGGTTTTAATATAGGTTTCTGATTTTTTTTACCATGTAGTTAGTTTGTGTTTAGTAATTTGCTCGTTTGATTTCAACAGTAGGAATCCATGTTTAGCTACTGCTTTGTATTTTGATGTTGTTCGTTTATTCTTCATAGTTGGTTTCAACTTGGTCTTGTTTGATTTAATTGATTAGTTTTGTGTTAATTAGCGATTATTGTCAATGATTCTTTAGTTCACTGTTTGGTTTCAATTCATTATTAGGCTTAGCTTAATTAGTTGGTTTTAATTAGCTTAATTGATTTGGTTATAGCTGATAATTCAACAAGGATAACAAGGCTAGGGTGGGTTAGTAATTTCAGGGGTAATCAGGGGTATTTTGGGCACATAAAATGGGTTAGTTTGTTAAGGCTTGGTAATTTTAGAACTCAAGTAAGGGTAATATAGGTATTCCACAGGTAGAAAACAAAGCTAGAACACCCTAGGTCCTTCTAGAAGGGGATCCTAGTATAAGTTTATGCATTTTTAATGCAGTAACTTGGGCAACAAGCTACAAATTTAGGGATTAATATACAATTTTTGAAAATAAAAAGGGAAAAAAATGAGTGAAAACCTCTAGAATATTCTTGCCCCTTCCTTGCCTATAAATAGCCTGCCTAATGCCTTCATTTACAAGTTTTCACACACCAAAAAAAAAAATTTTTAGACCTCTGAAAATTTCCCAAAAACTTTCCTGCTTTTAATTTCCCCCCAAATCCCTTTCTGAAGTTCTGAATTGCAAATTTGAACTTCAAACTCTAAGGAAGTTCAAAATCTGCATTCCTATAGTTCAAATCTTCTTCTAGATCTTAATTCTTGTCAAAAAATCCAAAAACATACCAAAATCCAATAGAAAATTCTAAAAAAAGATACTGTTACATAGAAATTTGGAGTTTGATTACAAGTTAGTTTTAAGCCGAGTTTCCTAGTGTTTCTAGATTCAATTTCAAATCATTTTGGGTTTTGTTCTAGCTGTTTTGGGTTATTGCTATTGGCTGAAGTTCAGAAATCAGTTCCTGGGTGTAATGTTGAATCATTTTGATTTATTCAAGTCTGTTTGGTGGATTATTGGAACTATGTTTTCACATTTCAATTCCGGACTGATTCTGGTGCTATTTGCTGACTGTATATGAGCTGCTGCTTTGCTATTTGCTACTGATTCTCCTTCATCTTATTGTACTTTGATTCCAGGTACACATTTTTGTAACGACCCGACCCGTCGTCTCATGTATCTCCGCCCCGTTTTTCCCGTTTTATGCTTCTATATGTTTCATTATATGTGTTTGGTGAATTTGAAGTAATTCGGATAGAGTTTAGTTGGAAATAAGACAATTAGTCTCCTTAAGAGAAGGTTAGTTTGGAAAAGTCAACTGGATGTTGACTTATGAGTTAGAGGGCTCGGAATGGATTTCCGATGATTCGACTAGTTTCGGGTGATGATTTGTGACTTAGGAGTGCGACCGAAATTGAATTTAGAGGTCCGGTGTAGAATTAGGCTTGAATTGGCGAAGTTTGAATTTTGGCGAATTCCGGTTGATAGGTGAGATTTTGATCCGAGGATCGTAATGGAATTCCGAGAGTTGCTGTAGCTTCGTTAGATTATTTTGGATATGTGTGCAAAATTTCAAGTCATTCGGATGTCATATGGTTGGGTTTTTAATTGAAAGTACATTTCGGAAGTTTTTAAAGAACTTAGGCTTGAATCCGATGAGAATTGATGATTTTGGTGTTGTTATATATGTTTTGATGATTGGAACAAGTTTGAATGAGGTTTTAGGATGCGTTGGTGCTTTTGGTTGATGTCCCGGGGGCCTTGGGTGAGTTTCAGGGTGGTTTCGGACCATTTCTAGGCCATTTTTAACTGCTGGTTTCTATCTGCATCAGTGTTCTATGCGATCGCGGACAATGGGTCGCGATCGCTGTGAGTAAAATGTGAGAAACAAGTTTAATGAATCGCGATCGCAAAGAAGGAAATTTCTGTTGCATTGATCCTACTTCGGAAGCTCATATCTTTTTATCTACAAGGGATTTTGAGGTGATTCATAAATGAAGGTTGTAGCCCTTTGTGTATAGTTTCCAGAAAGCTAAAGAAATTGTAATTTGGACATCTGTAACAAAAGTTATGGACGTTACACTATAGGCTGTCCGAGAAGGATCTCTAATACACATCAATAAATTTAGAAGCTTATATCTCGCAATATATAAGGATTCAGGAAATGAAAAACATATGAAAGTTATAGTTCTATGTGTCTAGTTTCTAGAACATCAAACCATTTGTCATTCGGAATTGTGTGCAAAAAGTTATGATCATTATACTGAAGGATGTCCGGAGGAGTTGGAATTGTTCATCGCGATCGCGAAGGGTTGACCGCGATCGCGAATAGTAAATTTTGGGCTGGAAAATTGTGCTCCGCGATCGCAAAGCATTTTTCGCGATCGCGAAGAGTAAAATACCTGGGCAGAATATTTTAAAACACATCAGTCGCGATTTTGGGCTCATTTTTCACCCATAGTTGCTCGTTTTTGGAGATTTTTGAAGGAGATTAACGAGGGCTTCAAGGAGTAACGTTTGGAGGTAAGTTTCTTGGACTCAAAACTCGTTTTTATTGTGTAATCCATCAATGAAATCATGGAAATTTAGCTAAAATGGTAAAAACTAGGGCTTGATTTTGAAAAATGAATTTTTGGGATTTGAAAGGCCATTTGAGTTCCGTTTTTGATAAAATTTATATGTAAAGACTCGTGGCGAGACGAGAAATCCAGTGATATAAATTTTGGAATTTTTTGAGAAGTGGGCCCAGGGCTCGGGTTTTGCCAACTTCGTGTTTTTGGGTATTTTTCGAGTAATTTCAATTGGGTTATGTTCCATTAGCCTATTGTAATGTATTCGTTGAGGTTTTGACTAGATTCGACGCACGAGGAGGCGGATTCGAGAGGAAAAGGCATGACGGACTAGTTTTGTGGCCGGCTTGAGGTGAGTAATAGATGTAGATGATGATCTGAGGGTTTAAAACCCCGGTATATCACACTGTGACGCTATATTGAGGCGAGACACGTACTCTACGGTGAGTACGGGGTCGATTGTGATTGGGGACTATGGCTTAGTCCGCCCGAGTGCTGTTGTACTGTGTTGTTGGCTATAAATTAGCTGGTAAACCTCCTACTTGGATGGTTATGGATATATTTGGGCTGCGTGCCGGTAATTTGGATCCCGTAGGGATTATTATCACTGTTTCCATGATATATAGCACGTTTTAATGATATCAGTCCTGAGCTAAACATTGTCTCGAAATGGCTAGTAAAATTCTAAGGTTTTGAACACCTAATTATAATTACTTATAATCGGAACTAAGAATGGTAAGTTTGACTGTGCCTGTGTGGCTTGCATGCATATAGCTAGACTGATAGTGGATCGGGCTGCACGCCGCAGCGTATGTTACTATGATATTGCGCTTGGGCTGTAGGAGCCTCTCTGGAGTCTGAACCCCCACAGTGAGCACGGGTACCCAAATGGATCGGGCTGTACGCCGCAGCGGTCATGTGCATTGCATTGCATTCATACATCTATACCTGCCTGTGGTATCTATCATTAATTGTTGTTATTACACTGTTAAATGTGTAGAAGTATTGGTTATAGCTTTGCATTGTTGTATTTCGGGTTTTCTTACTTTCAGCCATTATATATGTCTATTACCACTGAGTTGGAAGTACTTACTTTACTCCCTGCACCATGTGTGCAGATCCAGGTATCCCGGGAGTTTAGCTAAGCTTTTGTTGATTTCAGAGTCTGTCCGGAGTTGTCGAGGTAGCTGCCTGACGTCCGCAAGACCCGACTCCTCCCTTATCTCTTTTATTATCTTTCCGCAATTTTGAGATATTGTATTATTTGGAGTCTTGTCACACTGTATTGTTAGATGCTCTAGACTCATGACCCCCAGGTCTTTGGGAGTATATTCTGTGTTATAGTGATATTCAACATAATCTTTTAGTTTCATTGTTATTAATGATATTCAAATAACTGGTTTTGAGCTTCATGCTCGGGTTGAGAGTGTAAATGGTCGGACTTGCCTAGCAATTTTGTTGGGCGCCATCACGATCGGGATTGGGGTCGTGACAAGTTGGTATCAGAGCCTAGGTTACTAGGCCTCATGAGTCATGAGCCGATTAGTAGAGTCTCGCGGATCGGTACAGAGACGTCTGTATTTATCCTCGAGAGGCTGCAGAACCTTTAGGAAAACTTCACTTTCTTGGAATTCTTATCGTGCGTACTTGATTCA
>MU744134.1:404115-459481 GCA_026770625.1 Nicotiana glauca | reverse complement strand
AAAATGTTTAGTCTCGGAAGGCAGAATGGTAACTTTATGCAATGCAGAAAATGAAGATGGAGATAGCATTTAGTCCCGAAAAGCAGAATGATAGCTTTATGCAACGCATAAAAATGCAATGTAGAAAAATGCAGATGGAGACAATGTTGTCTCGGAAGGCATAATGGTAGCATTATGCAATGCAAAAAAAAGAAGATGGAGATAGTGTTTAGTCTCGGAAGGCAATTTGGTAGCCATATAAAATGCAAAAATGCCGTTGGAGATAGTCTTTAGTCTCGGAAGGTAGAATAGTAGCCTTATGCAATGCGAAAAAATGTAGATGGAGACAGTGTTTAGTCCCGGAAGGCAGAATGGTCGCCTTATGCAATGTAAAAACTGCAGATGGAGATAGTGTTTTGTGTCGGAAGGCAGAATGGTAGCCTTAAGAAATGCAAAAATGTAGATGGAGACAGTGTTTAGTCTCAGAAGGCAAAATGGTATCCTTATGCAATGCAGAAAATATAGATGGAGACCGTGTTTAGTCTCGGAAGTTAGAATCGTAGCCTTATGCAATGCAAAAAAATACAGATGGAGATAGTATTTAGTCTCGGAAGGTAGAATGGTAGCCTTATGCAATGCAGAAAATGCAGATGGAGATAGTGTTGAGTCTCGGAAGGCTGAATGGTAGCCTTAAAAATGCAGAAAATGTAGATGGATCCAATGTTTAGTCTCGAAAGGCAGAATGGTATCCTTATGCAATGAAAAAAATACAGATGGAGACAGTGTTTAGTCTATAAAGGCAAAATAGTTGCCTTATGCAATGTAGAAAAATATAGATGGAGATAGTATTTAGTATCGGAAGGTAGAATGATAGCCTTATGCAATGTAGAAAATGCAAATGGAGACAGTGTTTAGTCTCGGAAGGAAGAATGCTAGCCTTATGCAATGCAAAAAATGCGAATGGAGACAGTGTTTAGTCCCAGAAGGCAGAATGGTAGCCTTATGCAATGTAGAAAAATACATATGGAGAGAGTATTTAGTATCAGAAGGTGGAATGGTTGCCTTATGCAATGTAGAAAATGCAGATGGAGACAGTGTTTAGTCTCAGAAGGCAGAATGCTAGCCTTATGCAATGCAAAAAATGCAAATGGAGACAGTGTTTAGTCTCGGNCATTTAGTCTCGAAAAGCAGAATGATAGCTTTATGCAACGCATAAAAATGCAATGTAGAAAAATGCAGATGGAGACAATGTTTAGTCTCGGAAGGCATAATGGTAGCATTATGCAATGCAAAAAAAAGAAGATGGAGATAGTGTTTAGTCTCAGAAGGCAGAATGGTAGCCTTATGCAATGCAAAAAGTACAGATGGAGATAGTGTTTAGTCTTGGAAGGCAATTTGGTAGCCATATAAAATGCAAAAATGCCGTTGGAGATAGTCTTTAGTCTCGGAAGGTAGAATATTAGCCTTATGCAATGCGAAAAAATGTAGATGGAGACAGTGTTTAGTCCCGGAAGGCAGAACGGTAGCCTTATGCAATGCAAAAAAAAATACAGATGGAGACAGTATTTAGTCTCGGAACGTAGAATGGTAGCCTTATGCAATGTAGAAAAACACAGATGGAGACAGTATTTAGTCTCGGAACGTAGAATGGTAGCCTTATGCAATGTAGAAAAACACAGATGGAGACAGTATTTAGTCTCGGAACGTAGAATGGTAGCCTTATGCAATGTAGAAAAACACAGATGGAGACAGTATTTAGTCTCGGAACGTAGAATGGTAGCCTTATGCAATGTAGAAAAACACAGATGGAGACAGTATTTAGTCTCGGAACGTAGAATGGTAGCCTTATGCAATGTAGAAAAACACAGATGGAGACAGTATTTAGTCTCGGAACGTAGAATGGTAGCCTTATGCAATGTAGAAAAACACAGATGGAGACAGTATTTAGTCTCGGAACGTAGAATGGTAGCCTTATGCAATGTAGAAAAACACAGATGGAGACAGTATTTAGTCTCGGAACGTAGAATGGTAGCCTTATGCAATGTAGAAAAACACAGATGGAGACAGTATTTAGTCTCGGAACGTAGAATGGTAGCCTTATGCAATGTAGAAAAACACAGATGGAGACAGTATTTAGTCTCGGAACGTAGAATGGTAGCCTTATGCAATGTAGAAAAACACAGATGGAGACAGTATTTAGTCTCGGAACGTAGAATGGTAGCCTTATGCAATGTAGAAAAACACAGATGGAGACAGTATTTAGTCTCGGAACGTAGAATGGTAGCCTTATGCAATGTAGAAAAACACAGATGGAGACAGTATTTAGTCTCGGAACGTAGAATGGTAGCCTTATGCAATGTAGAAAAACACAGATGGAGACAGTATTTAGTCTCGGAACGTAGAATGGTAGCCTTATGCAATGTAGAAAAACACAGATGGAGACAGTATTTAGTCTCGGAACGTAGAATGGTAGCCTTATGCAATGTAGAAAAACACAGATGGAGACAGTATTTAGTCTCGGAACGTAGAATGGTAGCCTTATGCAATGTAGAAAAACACAGATGGAGACAGTATTTAGTCTCGGAACGTAGAATGGTAGCCTTATGCAATGTAGAAAAACACAGATGGAGACAGTATTTAGTCTCGGAACGTAGAATGGTAGCCTTATGCAATGTAGAAAAACACAGATGGAGACAGTATTTAGTCTCGGAACGTAGAATGGTAGCCTTATGCAATGTAGAAAAACACAGATGGAGACAGTATTTAGTCTCGGAACGTAGAATGGTAGCCTTATGCAATGTAGAAAAACACAGATGGAGACAGTATTTAGTCTCGGAACGTAGAATGGTAGCCTTATGCAATGTAGAAAAACACAGATGGAGACAGTATTTAGTCTCGGAACGTAGAATGGTAGCCTTATGCAATGTAGAAAAACACAGATGGAGACAGTATTTAGTCTCGGAACGTAGAATGGTAGCCTTATGCAATGTAGAAAAACACAGATGGAGACAGTATTTAGTCTCGGAACGTAGAATGGTAGCCTTATGCAATGTAGAAAAACACAGATGGAGACAGTATTTAGTCTCGGAACGTAGAATGGTAGCCTTATGCAATGTAGAAAAACACAGATGGAGACAGTATTTAGTCTCGGAACGTAGAATGGTAGCCTTATGCAATGTAGAAAAACACAGATGGAGACAGTATTTAGTCTCGGAACGTAGAATGGTAGCCTTATGCAATGTAGAAAAACACAGATGGAGACAGTATTTAGTCTCGGAAGGTAGAATGGTAGCCTTATGCAATGCAGAAAATGCAGATGGAGATAGTCTTGAGTCTCGGAAGGCTGAATGGTAGCCTTAAAAATGCAGAAAATGTAGATGGATACAATGTTTAGTCTCGAAAGGCAGAATGGTATCCTTATGCAATGAAAAAAATACAAATGGAGACAGTGTTTAATCTATAAAGGCAAAATAGTTGCCTTATGCAATGTAGAAAAATACAGATGGAGATAGTATTTAGTATCGGAAGGTAGAATGATAGCCTTATGCAATGTAGAAAATGCAAATGGAGACAGTGTTTAGTCTCGGAAGGAAGAATGCTAGCCTTATGCAATGCAAAAAATGCGAATGGAGACAGTGTTTAGTCCCAGAAGGCAGAATGGTAGCCTTATGCAATGTAGAAAAATACATATGGAGAGAGTATTTAGTATCAGAAGGTGGAATGGTTGCCTTATGCAATGTAGAAAATGCAGATGGAGACAGTGTTTAGTCTCGGAAGGCAGAATGCTAGCCTTATGCAATGCAAAAAATGCAAATGGAGACAGTGTTTAGTCTCGGAAGGTAGAATGGTAGCCTTATGCAATGCAGAAAATGCATATGGAGATTGTATTTAGTCTCAGAAGGCAGAAAGGTACCATTATGCAATGCCGAAAAATACACATGGGACAGTGTTTAGTCTTGGAAGCCAGAATGGAAGCCTTATGCAATGCAGAAAATGGAGATGGAGACAATGTTTTGTCTCAGATGGCAAAATGGTAGCCGTATGCAATTCAAAAAATACAGATAGAGACAATATTTAGTCTCGAAAGGTAGAATGGTAGCCTTATGCAATGCAGAAAATGAAGATGGAGATAGCATTTAGTCTCGGAAGGAAGAATGATAGCTTTATGCAACGCAGAAAAATGCAATGTAGAAAGTGCAGATGGAGATATTGTTTAGTCTCGGAAGGCAGAATGGTAGCTTTATGCAATGCAGAAAAATGAAGATGGAGACACTGTTTACTCTCAGAAAGCAGAATGGTAGCCTTATGCAATGAAGAAAATGAATATGGAGACAGTGTTTAGTCTCGAAAGTCTTAATGATAGCCTTATGCAATGGTAAAAAGTACAGACGGAGATAGTGTTTAGTCTCGGAAGGCAATTTGGTAGCCATTTAAAATGCAAAAAATGCCGATGGAGACAGTGTTTAGTTTAGGAAGATAGAATGGTAGCCTTATGCAATGCAGAAAAACATAGATGGAGACAGTGTTTAGTCTCGGAAGACAGAATGGTAGCCTTATGCAATGTAGAAAATATAGATGGCGATA
This sequence comes from Nicotiana glauca, assembly GCA_026770625.1. Classification (NCBI taxonomy): domain Eukaryota; kingdom Viridiplantae; phylum Streptophyta; class Magnoliopsida; order Solanales; family Solanaceae; genus Nicotiana; species Nicotiana glauca. The sequence goes on along the minus strand of MU744134.1, from coordinate 454,918 downwards.
GTGTTTAGTATCGGAAGGCAGAATGGTAGCCTTAAGAAATGCAGAAAATGAAGATGGAGACAGTGTTCAGTCTCGGAAGACAGAATGGTATCCTTATGCAATGCAAAAAATACAGATGGAGACAATATTTAGTCTCGGAAGGCAGAATGGTAGCCTTATGCAATGCAAAAAAATACAGATGGAGACAGTATTTAGTCTCGTGAGGTACAATGGTAGCCTTATGCAATGCAAAAAATTCAGATGGAGACAGTGTTTATCGTCGGAAGACAAAATGGTAGCCTTATGTAATACAGAAAATGCAAATGGAGATTGTGTTTAGTCTCTGAAGGCAGAATGGTAGCCTTAAGAAATGCAGAAAATGTAGATGGGTACAGTGTTTAGTCTCGGAAGGCGGAGTGGTATCCTTTTGCAATGCAAAAAATACATATGGAGACTGTGTTTAGTCTCGGAAGGCAAAATGGTAGCCTTATGCAATGCAAAAAATGCAGATGGAGACAGTGTTTAGTCTCAGAAGGTAGAATGGTAGCGTAATACATTGTAGAAAATGCAGATAGAGGCAGTGTTTAGTCTCGTATGGTAGAATTGTAACCTTATGCAATGCAGAAAATGCAAATGGAGATAGCATTTAGTCTCGGAAGGCAGAATGATAACTTTATGCAGCGGAGAAAAATGCAATGTAGAAAAATGCAGATGGAGACATTGTTTAGTCTCGGAAGGCAGAATGGTAGCATTATGCATTGCAAAATAATGAAGATGGAGACAGTGTTTAGTCTTGCAAGGCGGAATGGTAGCCTTATGCAATAAAGAAAATGAATATAGAGATAATGTTTAGTCTCGGAAGGCTTAATGGTATGCTTATGCAATGTAAAAATACAGATGGAGATAGTGTTTAGTCTCGGAAGGCAATTTGGTAGCCATATAAAATGCAAAAAATGTCGATGGAGATAGTGTTTAGTCTTGGAAGGTAGAATGGTAGCCTTATCCAATGCAGAGAAATGCAGATGGAGACAGTGTTGAGTCTCAGACAGCAGAATGGTTGCCTTATGCGATGTAGTAAATCCGGATGGAGACTGCATTTTGTCTCGTAAAGCAAAATGGTAGCCTTATGCACTGCAGAAAATGTAGATGGAGATACTATTTAGTCTTTGAAGGTAGAATGGTAGCCTTATACAATGCAGAAAATGCAGACGGAGATAGTCTTTAGTCTTGGAAGGTAGAGTGGTAGCCTTATACAATGTAGAAAAATGCAGATGGAGACAGTGTTTAGTCTCGGAAGGCAGAATGGTAGCCTTATGCAATGAAGAAAATGCAGATGGAGATAGTGTTTAGTCCAGAAAGGTAGAATGGTAGCCTTATGCAATGCAAAAAATGCAGATGGAGACATTGTTTAGTGTCAGAAGCCAGAATGGTAGCCTTATGCAATGCAGAAAATATAGATGGAGATAGTGTTTAGTCTCGGAAGACATAATGGTAGCATTAAGCAATGGAAAAAATGCAGATGGAGACAGTGTATAGTCTCGGAATGAAGAATGGTATCCATCTATAATGCTGAAAAATGCAATTGGAGACAATGTTTAGGCTCGTAAGGAAAAATGGTCGCCTTATGCAACACAGAAAATGCAGATAGAGACAGTGTTTAGTCTCGTAAGGAAGAACGGTAGCCTTATGTAATATACAAAAACCAGATAGAGACAGTCTTTAATCTCGGAAGGCAGAATGGTAGCTTTAAGCAATAAAAATGCAGATGGAGACAGTGTTTAGTCTCGTAAGGTAGAATTGTAACCTTATGCAATGCAGAAAATGCATATGGACACAGTGTTTAGTCTCGGAAGGCAGAATGGTAGCCTTATGCAATGTAGAAAATGCAGATGGAGATAGTATTTAGTCTTGGAAGGGAGAATGATTGCCTTATGCAATGCAAAAAAATGCAAATGGAGATAGTCTTTAGTCTGAGAAAGCAGCACGGTAGCCTTACGCAATGCAAAAAAATATAGATAGAGATAGTGTTTAGTTTCGGAAGGCAGAATGGTAGGCTTATGCAATGCAGATAATGCAGATGGAGAGAGTGTTTAGTCTCGGAAGTTAGAATGGTAGTCGTATGAAATGCAAAAAATGCAGATGGAAAAAATGCTTAGTCTTGGAAGGAAGAATGGTAGCCTTATGAAATGCCGAAAAATACAGATGGAGACAGTGTTTAGTCTCGGAAGGCAGAATGGAAGCCTTATGTTATGCAAAAAATGCAGATGGAGACAGTGATTAGTCTCGGAAGGCAGAATGGTAGCCTTATGCAACTCAAAAAATGCAGATAGAGAAAATGTTTAGTCTCGGAAGGCAGAATGGTAACCTTATACAATGCACAAAATGAAGATGGAGATAACATTTAGTCTTGGAAGGCAGAATGATAGCTTTATGCAACGCATAAAAATGCAATGTAGAAAAACATAGATGGAGACATTGTTTAGTCTCGGAAGGCAGAATGGTAGCATTATGCAACGCAAAAAAAATGAAGATAGAGACAGTGTTTAGTCTCGGAAGGCAGAATGGTAGCCTTATGCAATGAACAAAATGAATATAGAGACAGTGATTAGTCTCGGAAGGTTTAATGGTAGCCTTATGTAATGCAAAAAATACAGTTAGAGATAGTGTTTAGTCTCGGAAGGCAATTTGGTAGCCATATGAAATGCAAAAATGCCGTTGGTGATATTATTTATTCTCGAAAGGTAGAATGGTAGACTTATGCAATGCCAAAAAATATAGATGGAGACAGTGTTTTGTCTCGGAAGGCAGAATGGTATTGTTATGCAATGCAAAAAATACAGATGGAGACCGTGCTTAGTCTCGAAAGTAGAATCGTAGCCTTATGCAATGCAAAAAAATACAGATGGAGACAGTATTTAGTCTCAGAAGGTAGAATGGTAGCATTATGCAATGCAAAAAATGCAGATGGAGACAGTGTTTATCGTCGGAAGGAAGAATGGTAGCCTTATGCAATGCAGAAAATGCAGATGGAGATAGTGTTTAGTCTCGCAAGGCAGAATGGTAGCCTTAAGAAATGCAGAAAATGTAGATGGATACAGTGTTTAGTCTCGGAAGGTAGAATGGTATCCTTATGCAATGCAGAAAATACAGATGGAGACCGTGCTTAGTCTCGAAAGGTAGAATCGTAGCCTTATGCAATGCAAAAAAATACAGATAGAGACAGTATTTAGTCTCAGAACGTAGAATGGAGAAAAATGCAATGTAGAAAAATGCAGATGGATACAGTGTTTAGTCTCGGAAGGCAGAATGGTATCCTTATCCAATGCAGAAAATACAAATGGAGATAGTGTTTAGTCTCGGAAGGCAAAATGGTAGCCTTATGCGATGTAGAAAAATACAGATGGAGATAGTATTTAGCATCGGAAGGTAGAATGGTAGCCTTATACAATGTAGAAAATACAAATGGAGACAGTGTTTAGTCTCGGAAGGAAGAATGCTTGCCTTATGCAATGCAAAAAATGCATATGGAGACAATGTTTAGTCTCGGAAGGTAGAATGGTAGCCTTATGCAATGTAGAAAAACACAGATGGAGACAGTATTTAGTATCGGAAGGTAGAATGGTATCCTTATGCAATGTAGAAAATGCAGATGGAGACAGTGTTTAGTCTCGGAAGGCAGAAGTCTAGCCTTATGCAATGCAAAAAATGTAAATGGAGACAGTGTTTAGTCTCGAAAGGTAGAATGGTACCCTTATGCAATGCAGAAAAATATAGATGGAGACAGTGTTTAGTCTTGAAAGGTAGAATGGCAGTGTAATGCAATGCAGAAAATGAAAATGGAGATAGTGTTTAGTCTTGGAAGGCAGAATGGTAGCTTTATGCAATGCGGATGGAGACAGTGTTTAGTCTCGGAAGGTAGAATGGTGCACTGCAGAAAATTCCGATGGAGACGGTGTTTATTCTCGGATGGAAGAATGTTAGATGTATGCAATGCAAAAAATATAGATGGAGACAGTGTTTAGTCTCGGAAGGTAGAATGGTAGCCTTATGCAATGTAGAAAATGAAGATGGAGATAGCATTTAGACTCGGAAGGCAGAATGATAGCTTTATGCAATGCAGAAAAATGAAGATGGAGACACTGTTTAGTCTCAGAAAGTAGAATGGTAGCCTTATGGAATGAAGAAAATGAATATGGAGACAGTGTTTAGTCTCGGAAGGCTTAATGGTAGCCTTATGCAATTGTAAAAAGTACAGACGGAGATAGTGTTTAGTCTCGGAAGGCTATTTGGTATCCATATAAAATGCAAAAAATGCCGATGGAGACAGTGTTTAGTTTCGAAAGATAGAATGGTATCCTTATTCAATGCAGAAAAATACAGATGGAGACAGTGTTTAGTCTCAGAAGACAGAATGATAGCCTTATGCAATGTAGAAAATGCACATGGCGATAGTGTTTAGTATCAGAAGGCAGAATGGTAGCCTTAAGAAATGCAGAAAATGATGATGGAGACAGTGTTCAGTCTCGGAAGGCAGAATGGTATCCTTATGCAATGCAGAAAATACAGATGGAGACAGTATTTAGTCTCGGAAGGTAGAATGGTAGCCTTATGCAATGCAAAAAATGCAGATGGAGACAGTTTTTATCGTCGGAAGGCAAAATGGTAGCCTTATGCAATGCATAAAATGCAAATGGAGATAGTGTTTAGTCTCGGAAGGCAGAATGGTAGCCTTAAGAAATGCAGAAAATGCAGATGGATACAGTGTTTAATCTCGGAAGGCAGAATGGTATCCTTATGCAATGCAAAAAATACATATGGAAATAGTGTTTAGTCTCGGAAGGCAAAATGGTAGCCTTATGCAATGCAAAAAATGCAGATGGAGACAGTGTTTATTCTCGGAAGGTAGAATGGTAGCCTTGTGCAATGCAGAAAAATGTAGATGGAGAAAGTGTTCAGTCTCGAAAGGTAGAATGGTATCGTAATGCAATACAGAAAATGCAGATAGAGGCAGTGTTTAGTCTCGGAAGGCAAAATGGTAGCGTTATGCAATGCAGATGGAGATAGTGTTTAGTCTCGCAAGCTAGAATGGTAGCCTTATGCAATGCAGAAAATGCAGATGGAGACAGTTTTTAGTCTCGGAAGACAGAATGGTAGCCTTATACAATGTAGAAAATGCAGATGGCGATAGTGTTTAGTATCGGAAGGCAGAATGGTAGTCTTAAGAAATGCAAAAAATGAAGATGGAGACAGTGTTCAGTCTCAAAAGGCAGAATGGTATCTTTATGTAATGCAGAAAATACAGATGGAGACAATATTTAGTCTCGGAACGCAGAATGGTAGCCTTATGCAATGCAAAAAAATACAGATGGAGACAGTATTTAGTCTCGGAAGGTTGAATGGTAGCCTTATGCAATGCAAAAAATGCAGATGGAGACAGTGTTTATCGTCGGAAGGCAAAATGGTAGCCTTATACAATGCAGAAAATGCAGATGGACACAGTGTTAAGTCTTTAGTCTCGGAAGGAAGAATGGTAGCTTTAAGAAATGCAGAAAATGTAGATGGATACAGTGTTTAGTCTGGAAAGGCAGAATGGTGTCCTTATACAATGCAAAAAATACAGATGGACACAGTGTTTAGTCTAGGAAGGCAAAATGGTAGCGTTATGCAATGCAAAAAATGCAGATGGAGACAGTGTTTAGTCTCGGAAGGTAGAATGGTAGCCTTATGCAATGCAGAAAAATGTAGATGGAGACAGTGTTTAGTCTCGAAAGGTAGAATGGTAGCGTATGCTATGTAGAAAATGCAGATAGAGGCAGTTTTTAGCCTCGAAAGGCAGAATGGTAGCTTTATGCAATGTAGATGGAGACAGTGTTTAGTCTCGGAAGGTAGAATGGTAGCCTTATGCAATGCAGAAAATGCAGATGGAGATTGTGTTTAGTCTCGGAAGGCAGAATGGTAGCCTTATGCAATGCCGAAAAATACACATGGGATAGCGTTTAGTCTCGGAAGCCAGAATGGACGCATTATGCAATGCAGAAAATGCAAATGGAAAAATGGTATCCTTATGCAATTCAAAAAATAAAGATAGAGACAATGTTTAGTCTCGGAAGGCAGAATGGTAGCCTTATGCAATGCAGAAAATGAAGATGGAGATAGCATTTAGTCTCGGAAGGCAGAATGATAGATTTATGCAACGCAGAAAAATGCAATGTAGAAAAATGCAGATGGAGACATTGTTTAGTCTAGGAAGGCAGAATGGTAGCTTTATGCAATGCAAAAAAATGAAGATAGAGCCAATGTTTAGTCTCGGAAGGCAGAATGGTAGCCTTATGCAATAAAGAAAACGAATATGGAGCCAATGTTTAGTCTCGGAAGGCTTAATGGTAGCCTTATGCAATGGTAAAAAGTACAGATGGAGATAGTGTTTAGTCTCGGAAGGCAATTTGGTAGCCATATAAAATGCAAAAAATGTCGATGGAGATAATGTTTAGTTTCGGAAGATAGAATGGCAGACTTATGTAGTGCAAAAAAATGCATATGGAAGCAATGTTTAGTCTCGGAAGGCAGAATAGTAGCTTTATGCAATGCAAAAAAATGAAGATAGAGCCAATGTTTAGTCTCGGAAGGCAGAATAGTAGCTTTATGCAATGCAAAAAATGTCGATGGAGATAATGTTTAGTTTCGGAAGATAGAATGGCAGACTTATGTAGTGCAAAAAAATGCATATGGAAGCAATGTTTAGTCTCGGAAGGCAGAATAGTAGCTTTATGCAATGCAAAAAATGTCGATGGAGATAATGTTTAGTTTCGGAAGATAGAATGGCAGACTTATGTAGTGCAAAAAAATGCATATGGAAGCAATGTTTAGTCTCGGAAGGCAGAATAGTAGCTTTATGCAATGCAAAAAATGTCGATGGAGATAATGTTTAGTTTCGGAAGATAGAATGGCAGACTTATGTAGTGCAAAAAAATGCATATGGAAGCAATGTTTAGTCTCGGAAGGCAGAATAGTAGCTTTATGCAATGCAAAAAAATGAAGATAGAGCCAATGTTTAGTCTCGGAAGGCTTAATGGTAGCCTTATGCAATGGTAAAAAGTACAGATGGAGATAGTGTTTAGTCTCGGAAGGCAATTTGGTAGCCATATAAAATGCAAAAAATGTCGATGGAGATAATGTTTAGTTTCGGAAGATAGAATGGTAGACTTATGTAGTGCAAAAAAATGCATATGGAAACAATGTTTAGTCTCGGAAGGCAGAATTGTCGCCTTATGCAATGCAAAAAATGCAGATAGAGACAGTGTTTAGTCTCGGAAGACAGAATGGTAGCCTTATGCAATGCAGAAAATGCAGATGAATATAGTGTTTAGTCTCGGAAGGCAGAATGCTAGCCTTAAGAAATGCAGAAAATGTTGATGGAGACAGTATTTAGTCTCGGAAGGCATAATATTATGCATATGCAATGCAAAAAATACAGATGGAGACAGTGTTTAGTCTCGGAAGGCAGAATGGTAGCATTATGCAATGCAAAAAAATACAGATGGAGATAGTATTTAGTCTCGGAATGTAGAATGGTAGCCTTATGCAATGCAAAAAATACAGATGGAGACAGTATTTAGTCTCAGAAGGTAGAATGGTAGCCTTATGCAATGCAAAAAATGCATATGGAGATAGTGTTTATCGTCGGAAGGCAGAATGGTAGCCTTAAGAAATGCAAAAAATGTAGATGGAGACAGTATTTAGTCTCGGAAGGCAGAATATTATCCTTATGCAATGCAGAAAATACAGATGGAGACAGTGTTTAGTCTCGGAAGGCAGAATGGTAGCATTATGCAATGAAAAAAAATACAGATGGAGACAGTATTTAGTCTCGGAAGGTAGAATGGTACCCTTATGCAATGCAAAAAATGCAGATGGAGATAGTGTTTATCATCGGAAGTCAGAACGGTAGCCTTATGCAATGCATAAAATGCCGATGGAAATAATGTTTGGTCTCGAAAGGCAGAATGGTAGCCTTAAGAAATGCAGAAAATGTAGATGGAGACAGTGTTTAGTCTCGGAAGGCAGAATGATATCCTTATGCAATACAGAAAATACAAATTGTAAGGCCCCGTGAAATCTCTACTCGAAAACCCTGATTCTGTGGTGCCAAGTTAGGAGCATGTGTTAGAAATTCCAATGTGGAAGTGGGAGATGATTAACATGGACTTTGTAGTAGGGTCGTCGTGCACTACGTTCAAGTTCGATTCAATTTAGGTAATAGTGGATCGACTCACGAAATCAATGCACATCTTGCCAGTTAAATCTACCGACACAGCGGAACAATATGCTTAGTTGTATATCAAAGATATAGTCAGTTTACATGGCGCCGCGATTCGGACCCTTGGTAGTGATCTGAGCCTTTAAAAATCAAAAGAATCAATTTTCCAGAAAATTTTCAATTATGCGGTCCAGAATGCGGTCGCAGATCAGCTATGCGGACCGCATTCCAGCCGTAGAGTGAAGCAGAGAGTTGGTCTAAGTTGATGTCAAAAATGCGGTCCATTATGCGACGGCATTCCTGCCGCAGAGTGAAGCAGAGAGTTGGTCTAAGTTGATGTAAAAAATGCGGTCCATTATTCGACCGCATAATCAGTATGCGGACAGCATTTCCACCGCATACCCAGGCAGAGATGTCTAGTGATTTGGGGTCAGTTCTGCGGTCCAATATGCGGACTGCATTTCAATTACACGGTCGCATAGTGCCACCGCAGATCTTACCCGGACTTCCATTTTCTAAAATTTAAAACCCAACCCCTTTTCTAATATAACACCCCAACCATTTATTTTTACATATTTTCTGAACAAAATAAAGAGAGGGGGGAGGGTTTCTTGAGAGAAGGTTCCTTTTCTTCAAAAAAAATAGTTCCTCAAATTTATCTGGTCTGGGAAATTTTAAAGCAAGTGTCTTCATCTCCATTTCTACAAGTAAATTCCCTACCCCATTTTCATTGACTTTCGTGTTTATTGATAGGGGGGAAAGTCTCATGCATTAGTTCTTGATAATAGGGGTTGAAACACTCATGCATGTTTATTAAAACCTAAAATCTAGTAAGAGTAGTTGGGAAGGAGTAAGAATTGTGTAAAGAAGGGTTGATAACCTAAATGTGTTCGGGTAGTAATTGTGAATTTCAAATTCTAAGAAATATGTGTTAATTTGTAAAGTAGATTGACGTGACTTTAATGCTTGGTGACTGATAATAGGAGTTTAAAAGGGGAATTCGACTCTAGGTATGTATGGCTAACCTTGACTTTGTAAAATTGCCTCGTTGGTGTTCAATATTTGGTATGTAACATTCATGTGGGTAATTTGTGAAATTTGTGTGATTTAATGGTTGTGATTTTGATATGTGGTATTAGATGAAAAACAAATGACGTAAGGAAACTGTAAGTGATGCAACTGAAATAATTGTGATATTAACATCTATGGCTTATCGTGGGCAAGTATTGTTGTAACGTGAAACACTGTGAATTGTGGAAGATGACGGAATTTGTATTAATGGTTATGGAAACACTTGTAAAATTATTGTTGCTATCCCTCAAGAAGTGTTGCTGTGATCTTTGTGAATTGTTCGTTGCTGTTGTTGTGATTGTTTGTAAATTTAAAATGTATGGTGGGATCGGGTTGCGCACCGCAACATAAAGTAATAAGGTGCGGGATGTGGTGATAAGGGTGGCCGAGGTAATAAGGGTGGCCGAGGTAATAAGGGTGGAAAGTGATCGAAATCACTGTTGAAATGAAAATATGAGCAAAAATGTGAAATCTATTGATGTGGAAATGTGGAAGGGAAACGGGAGAGTTTGTAAAACTTGTTTGGCTTGATTGTTCTTTCTTTATGGAATTGATTGTTGTTTCTGTTACTGTTACTTACTTGTCTATGACTTGAGTTTACTTGGCGCAAAGTTTGTTATACATACCAGTACAATTCAAGTGTACTGACGTCCCTTTTGCCAGGGGCGCTACATTCGTGTCATGATCGTAGGTGGATCTGCAGCAGGTATTCCAGCCCACTGATCGTAGCTCCCTCTTCGCGTTTTGTCAACTATTTTGGTGAGCCCCATTCCTCTCGGGGCCCTACGTGGCTCAGGCCGCTTGTCTCTGTAGTTTTATTTTGCTGTTGTGTAAGGTATAGCCAGAGCCTTGTTACCGGCAAGTACTGTATTACCCGTTGTATCTTTAGAGGCTCCGTAGACAGTGGATGCGGGTTATAAGCTATGTATATTCATGTTTCTTTTGTTAGACAACAAATTGGTAATTTTACTAATTATTATGTATGTATGTTTTGAAAAAGGGTGATCTAAAATTAATTATATGGCTAGTTATTGGAATACCGAATAAGGAAAACAAGGGGTGGCTCATGGGTTAGGAAAGGCACCCAGGTCCGCTTGACTGGGGATACTCGGTCGAGCGCCGGTCATGTCCCTCGAGTTTGGGGCGTGACATGAATCGTGCGATGAAACTGTTTTACTTCCTAATCGGTGTATTGTTCAACATTTTAGTAAATGGCACCTAAGAAGAAGGCAAGAACTGGCCAAGAAGCCTATGCCACCCCAGGAGTGGTTGATGAGTCAGTGATTGATGTTGCGGGTGGGGGTAGCCGCCCTACTATTACCCTGCAGGATCCTCCTGTTCCAGAAAAAAATACCTCAGTCCCTACAACTACGGAGGGTACCACTATACCTCCCGTTGATGCTCCTGTCCCACCTCCATTCCCAGCTTCCGGTTCTAGCATTTCTGATGGGGATCTTAGGGGAGCTATTCAAATGTTGCCTCAGTTGGTGGCCTCTCAGGCCCAAAGGTCAAATATTGCACCCAGTTCATCCAGCCAGCCAGGGGATTCTACTAGTTCCAGGGTAAACCGATTCTTTCAGTCAGACCCTCCAGTATTCATAGGTGCCAACTCAGAAGAAAACCCTCAGGACTTTATTGATGAGATGCACAAGAACCTCAGGGTGATGCGTGCGACTAAGACAGAGGGAGTAGAGTTGGCTGCCTACCGTCTAAAAGGGGTGGCATATTCATGGTTTGAGTTATGGGAGGACTCCCGAGAGGAGGGTCGCCCTCCGGCAAGGTGGAGTGAGTTTGCCGATGCTTATATTGATCATTTCTTGCCCGCTGAGACAAGGGTAGCCCGGGCCGCAGAATTTGAAAATCTGAGGCAAGGTGACAGAAGGGTATGGGAGTACCACATGGAGTTTGCCCGCTTGTCCAAGTATGATATTCACATGTTGCCCACCATGGAGGCTAGAGTGTTTCGGTTTGTTCAGGGTCTTAATCATTTGACTATTAATGAGGCTTCTACAGCAACATTGAATTCTGACATGAACTACGGGAGGATGGTAGCATTTGCTCAGGCCACAGAGAACCGTAAGTTGAAGAACAGAATGGCGAGAGAGAGAAACAGCAAGGCCCAGTCTAAGGGCAACATAGGAGAGTTCCTAGGTGGGGGAAGATTAACTTTTAGGGGAGGATCATTAGCACCTTCCTAGTCTGTTGCACAGTCTTCAGCTAGTGCACCGCCATCCGGGCCCAGCCAGCAGCAGTGGAGTCATTTTATGCCCGGTCAGGGCAACAGGGGATTCCAGTGAGGTCAGTCAGGGGAGAGGTTTCAGGAGCAGCAGAGATCCCCGTGTCCCAAGTGTGGGAAGATGCACTCGGGGGTCAGCTACACGGAGTTGCCCATATGTTATGTATGGATGAGGGGCCATATTCAGAGACACTGTCGTGCGTCTCGCCAGGGAACAGGTAGGGGTACAGCTCAGCCCTCCAGTCCAGCAGCTACCACATCTTCAGCCCCCTCTCTAGCTCGAGGTGCCCCTGCACCTGCGGAGCGTGGTGCAGCTAGGGGTGGTACACAACGTTCGGGAGGTCCCAACCGATTCTATGCTATGATTGGCCGTCAGTCTGCAGAGGCTTCTCCAGATATTGTTACAGGTATTCTGACTGTCCAATCTCATGAAGTGTATGCGCTTATTAACCCTGGTTCCACTTTATCATATGTTACCCCATTTGTTGCTATGGGATTTGGGATAGAACCAGAGCATCTTCATGAGCCATTCTCAGTATCTACCCTAGTTGGTGAGTCAATTTTGGTTGGTCGAGTTTATAGGGGTTGTGTTGTTACGGTTCGTGCTAGGGATACTATGGCCGATCTTATCGAGTTGGGAATGGTGGATTTTGATGTTATAATGGGAGTGGATTGGCTTTACTCATGCTTTGCCAAACTTGATTGTAGGACTAGAACTATCAAGGTCGAATTTCCTAACGAGCCCATCATTAAATGGAGGGGAGATAATGTAATGCCTTGAGGTCGGTTTATTTCCTACCTTAAGGCCGCGAAAATGATCAGGAAGGGGTGTATCTGTCATCTAGTTAGGGTTGCAAACACCAATGCCGAGGCACCTAGCCTTGATTCTATACCAGTTGTGAATGAATTTCCGAATGTCTTTCCAGATGAGCTCCCTGGGATTCCACCAGATAGGGAAAGTGATTTTGGGATCGACATGATGCGAGGCATACAGCCTATATCGATTCCACCTTACAGGATGGCACCAGCAGAATTGAAAGAACTAAAGGAGCAACTTAAGGATTTTTTATAGAAGGGTTTCATACGGCCAAATGTGTCGCCATGGGGCGCATCGATCTTGTTTGTAAGAAAGAAGGATGGATTGCTGCGGATGTGTATTGACTACCGGTAGCTTAACAAAGTTAAAATCAAGAACAAATATCCCTTGCCATGGATAGATGAATTGCTTGATCAATGGCAATGTGCTACATGTTTCTCAAAAATTGACTTGCGGTCCGAGTATCACCAATTGAAGGTACGGGAGCGGGATATTCCAAAAACCGCCTTCGGATCCTGGTATGGGCACTTTGAATTTATGGTAATGTCTTTTTGGGCTAACAAATGCCCCAGCTGCTTTCATGGACCTTATGAATCGAGTCTTCAAGCCCCTCCTAGACTCCTTTGTGATAGTGTTCATTGACGACATTCTAGTATATTCCCAAAGTCGAGAGGACCATGCTGGCCATCTCAGGGCAGTATTGCAGACTCTTCAACAACATCAATTATATGCAAAATTTTCAAAATGTGAATTCTGGCTTGAATCTGTCGCGTTCTTGTGTCAAGTTGTTTCCAGGGAAGGAGTTATGGTTGACCCTCAGAAGGTTGCAGCAGTGAAGAATTGGTCTAGACCTATTACTCCAACCGAGATCCGCAGTTTCTTGGGATTAGCTGGGTACTACAGGAGGTTTGTGGAGGGGTTTTCTACTCTTGCCTCTCCTTTGACAAATTTGACGCAGAAAGAAGTTAAATTCAAATGGTCTGATGCTTGTGAAAAGAGTTTCCAATATTTGAAATCAAGGTTAACAACAACACCGGTGTTAGCCCTACCAGAGGGTACCGAGGGATTTGTGCTGTATTGCGATGCTTTAAGAGTTGGGCTGGGGTGTGTGTTGATGCAGCGGGGCAAGGTGATAGCCTACACCTCTAGGCAGCTCAAGAATCATGAGAAGAACTATCCAACCCATGACCTAGAGCTAGCAGCTGTGGTGTTTGCACTAAATATTTGGCAGCATTATTTGTATGGGGTCCATGTGGACATATTTATAGATCATAAGAGCCTTCGATATATCTTCAAGCAGAAGGAGTTGAACCTGAGGCAAAGAAGGCGGCTATAGTTACTCAAAGACTACGATATGGATATTCTTTACCACCTGGGAAAGTCAAATGTTGTAGCAGATGCACTTAGTCGAAAATTCTATGGGGAGTTTGGCTCATTTGGGGGCCTATCAGAGGTCGTTAGCTAGGGAAGTTCACCGTCTAGCTAATTTGGGAGTTTGCCTGGCGGGCTCTGATGAAGGAAAGGTAATTATATAGAATAGGGCTGAATTATCGCTTGTGGTAGAGGTGAAAGTAAATCAATTCAATGATCCATTGGTAGCACAACTAAAAGAAGGGATTCACAATCATAAGACCACAACTTTCTCCTTGGGCATGAATTATGGTACCCTACGGAACCAAGACCGTCTGTGCGTTCCTAATATCGACAGTCTTCAGGAAAGGATCATGGCAGAAGCTCACACATCTAGGTATTCTGTGCACCCAGGTTCTACGAAGATGTATCATGATCTCAAGGAAATTTATTGGTGGAACAACATGAAGACGGATGTGGCAGAATTTGTGGCAAAATGTCTGAATTGTCAATAGGTGAAGAACGAACAACAAAGGCCCGGTGGATTGACACAATGCATAAAAATTCCAATGCGGAAGTGGGAGATGATTAACATGGACTTTGTAATAGGGTTGTCGTGCACTCCGCACAAGTTTGACTCAATTTGGGTAATCGTGGATCGACTCACAAAATCAGCGCACTTCTTGCCAGTTAAATCTACCGACACAGCGGAACAATATGCTTAGTTGTATATCAAAGAAATAGTCAGGTTACATGGCGCTCCAGTCTCAATCATTTCAGATCGAGGGGCTCAATTCACAACTAACTTTTGGAAGAAGTTTTAGCATGGTTAGGGTACGCAAGTGAACCTTAGCACATCTTTTCATCCACAAACCGATGGGCAAGCAGAGCGGACTATTCAGACGCTTGAGGACATGTTGTGTGCTTGCACTATTGACTTCAAGGGTAGTTGGGATGACCATTTGCCACTCATAGAATTTGCTTACAACAACAGCTTCCATGAGAGTGTTCAAATGGCACCGTTCGAAGCATTGTATGACAGGAGATGTAGGTCTCCCATCGGATGGTTCGAGGTTAGAGAAGAGGAACTGATAAGGCCGGACCTCGTGCACCAGGCCATGGAGAAGGTCAAGCTCATTAAAGAAAGGTTGAAAACTGCTCAAAGCCGCCAAAAATCCTACTCGGATGTGTGTCGCAGAGATTTGGAGTTTAAAGAAGACGATTGGGTAATCTTGAAGGTTTCCCCTATGAAGGGTATCATGCGATTCGGAAAGAAGGGAAAATTAAGCCCAAGGTATGTCGGGCCATACAGAATTATTCAGAAAGTTGGGCAGGTGGCATACAAGCTCGAGCTGCCGCCCGAGATATCATTGGTACACCCGGTTTTCCATGTGTCTATGTTATGGAAGGTGGTAGGGGATCCTTCCTCCATTGCGCCAGTAGAGACTGTTGAAGTAAACGAAGAGCTATCATACGAAGAGGTCCCAGTTGCCATTATTGATAGGCAAGTTCGAAAACTAAGGAGTAAGGAGATTGCATCCGTAAAAGTATTATGGCGGAACCAGCACATTGAGGAACCTACTTGGGAAGCCGAGGATAAAATGAAAAACAAGTATCCACACTTTGAATGATCATGTAATAACTTCTAGGCATTCAGCTCCTTCAAAATCGTATCTGCTGGCTAGATTATGTAAAACCATCCTTTTTTGGTAATATGGTTGCCTATATGGCAATTTTTGATATTGTGCTTGTTATACTATGCTTAGAAATATGCTTATGTTGTGATGGTATGTTTTTGGGGCTCTCTGACAGTTGGGTAAGGCCTTTATACAAAGGAAACTCTAGTGAAATTTTCGAAAATCTAGGGAGTTAGCTAAATTGGGAGACTCTCAACCAGTTTCGGGTCGTAAAGAGGAGCAGATTGCACCAAGGCTGTAAATAAATGAACCTTGATCCTCATTCAAGGACGAATGATCTTAAGTGGGGAAGGATGTAAGGACCCATGAAATCCCTACTCGAAAATCCGAATTCTGTGGTCCCAAGTTAGGAGCATGTGCGCCGCGGCGCGGAACTTGTAGGATTGGATAGTGCATTAAAAAGTCAAGAATATGTTTAAAGAAAAATGCAAGAAATGCGGTCCAAAATGCGGTCACATAATAGAAATGCGGACCGCATATCTGTCGTAGAATGAGTCAGAGTGTTGGTTAAAATTGAAGTCAGTTATGCGGGTCCAGAATGCGATCGCATAATAGAAATGCAGACCGCATATCTGCCGCAGAGTGAGTCAGAGTGTTGGTTAAAATTGGAATCAGTTATGCGCTCTAAATGTGGTCACATAATCGAAATGCAGACCACATAGTCGTCGCACTTTCTCCTTTGAATTTTGTAAGTGTCAGTTATGCTGTGCACTTTGCGACTGCGGAACGTGAATGTGGGCCGCATTATTACCGCTGACTGAGTCAGAACGTATGGTTTTTGGGAGGTATTTTGCGGTCCATATTACGGACCGCATATTCATTCTACAATCGCAGATGCGATCGCATATTTTACTCACGGCTCCAATTTTCTAATTTTTAACCCGACCTCCCTATCGATATATTCAACATTTTAGGCTCATTCTAAGCCTATTTTCTGAGATTGTTAGAGAGAGAAACAGGGTCTTAGAGGTGGAAAGTGTCCCCCCATCAAATCCTCCTTAGACTCTTGCTATATCCTTGAAACTAATCAAGTGAAGGCTCCTGAATCTTCATCCCAAGAGGTAAGGCTCCATCACCTCAGCTCATAATTATATACTTAGCCATATGGGGTCATTAGGGAAAGAAATTCATGAGTATGAGAATGAATCTCTTGCATCCATACCAGCATAGAGTATTGGAAAGTAGTAAAATTAAAAAGGAGGCAATTGGGGGTACAAATGATAGAAATTCCTCACAAAAAGGGGCCTAAGGTCATAATGCACCTTTAGTGATTGACGATATGCTCGAACCAAACTAGAACTTCAGTTTCGTGTCTAATGCTCAATTTAATTTGAAATTCTTGCTCAATAGATCGAAGCGCTAAGAGTTCTGGAAATTTGTAAAAGAGTAAGGAAAAGCTTTATTGAGGTATGTATGGCTAAAACCCCTTTTTATTAGAAATTGAGCTCCGTTGTCATTTCGAAAGTATGGTAAGAGTTAAATTGGCTAGAGTATTGATTGTCATTACGCATTAATTGAATTGCATATAACTATACATATTCGTGAAGGATGTGCCTCAATGTGAATAATGCACAAATCTTGATAATTAGAGAATGATGAAAAGTATAATTATGTGTTGAATTACTTGGGCTATAAGCCGAAATTGAAACAAAGAACTATTCATGCTAGCTATCTGCTCATTTACCTATGATTTGTAACCTGAGTTATCCTTGATATGTGTGGGATAGATATTTGAAGGTGTTGACTGATGAGGATTGAGTAATGCCTCCAACGACGAGACCTAGCCGGTCGGGTCGTGATCGGACACCATGTCGTATATATGGTGGTAATGTGCCGATATTGGATTTCGGATAAGGGAAATGAAATATTTATTGTGAGTAATACCTCAAATGAGGTGACCTAGCCGGTAGGGTCATGAACGAACTCCGCTCGAGACGGCGGTGGTAATGAGAACAGTGGTGAACACGTGACAGAATTGCCCTAATCTGTGTTTTGGAAATTGTAGTAAGAATTATATGGATTGCTTCTTTGATTTGCCCGTATTAATTGCTTGTATCTATTTGATAGTTCTTTCTAGTAAAATCGAGTTCAGTTATACATACCAGTACAATTCAAATGTACTGACGTCCCTTTTGTCGGGGGCGCTACATTCGTGTTATGATTGTAGGTGGCTCCATAGCGGACAATGCCGACCGTGTGTAGCGGAGCGTTCTTCTACTCGAAGTCTTGGTGAGCCCCTTATTCTTCCATGGAGCTATATGGTGTATCTTTAGTTATTCTACCTTTTCACTTTTGAGGTATAGTCGGGGCCTTGTTGCCGGCATAGTCATGCTTATCTGTTGTATCCTTAGAGGCTCCAAAGACACTAGTGTGGGTTATGTACGGGTTTCGGGGAGTCCACTATATGTACATGTTGTAATCCTAAACTTGTGATCTCCTTAAGTTGTAACTCTAATAGAATCCATGAAGCTAGCTATTGAACGGTAAATTTTTATGATAGGAAATAAACCAGTAATGTGGTATACACCGTGTATTATCGTCCAAATTAATTAAAGGTATGAGTTCCGCATTCATATTGAGTTGGGGTAGAAAGTGTTCGGTAAGGCTTGTCAGTCGGGTTCACTAGATTGAGCGCCGATCGCGCCTCCCAAGGTTGGGGCGTGAAAAAGATGGAGACAGTGTTTAGTCTTGGAAGGCAGAAAGGTAGCCTTACGCAAAGCAGAAAAATACAGATCGAGACAGTATTTAGTCTCGGAAGGTAGAATGGTAGCCGTATGCAATGTAGAAAATGCAGATGGAGATAGGGTTTAGTCTCGGAAGGCAGAATGGTAGCCTTATGCAATGCAAAAAATGCAGATGGAGACAGTGTTTAGTCTCGAAGGTAGAATGGTAGCCTTATGCAATGTAGAAAATGCAGATGGAGACAGTGTTTAGTCTCGGAAGGCAGAATGGTAGCCTTATGCAATGCAAAAAATGTAGATGGAGACAGTGTTTAGTATCAGAAGGTAGAATGGTATCCTTATGCAATGTAGAAAATGCAGATGGAGACAGTGTTTAGTCTCAGAAGGCAGAATGGTAGCTTTATGCAATGCAAAAAATGCAGATGGAGACAGTGTTTAGTATCGGAAGGTAGAATGGTAGCCTTATGCAATGCAGAAAAATGCAAATGGAGACAGTATTTAGTCTCAAAAGGTTAAATGGTAGCATAATGCGATGCAAAAAATGCAGATAGAGGCAGTGTCTAGTCACAGAAGGTAGAATGGTAGCTTTATGCAATGCAGATGGAGACAGTGTTTTGTCTCGGAAGGTAGAATGGTAGCCTTATGCAATGCAGAAAATGTAGATGGAGATTGTGTTTATTCTCGGGAGGTAGAATGGTATCCTTGCGCAATGCCAACAAATATAGATGGGACAGTGTTTAGTCTCGGAAGGCAGAATGGAAGCCTTATGCAATGCAGAAAATGCAGATGGAGACAATGTTTAGTCTCAGTTGGCAGAATGGTAGCCTCATGCAATTCAAAAAATGCAGATACAGACAATGTTTAGTCTCGGAAGGTAGAATGGTAGCCTTATGCAATGCAGAAAATAAAGATGGAGATAGCATTTAGTCTCGGAAGGCAGAATGATAGCTTTATGCAACGCAGAAAAATTCAATGTAGAAAAATGTATATGGAGACATTGTTTAGTCTCAGAAGGCAGAATGGTAGCTTTATGCAATGTAGAAAAATGAATATGGAGACAATGTTTAGCCTCGGAAGGCAGAATGGTAGCCTTATGCAATGAAGAAAATGAATATGGAGATAGTGTTTAGTCTCGGAAGGCTTAATGGTAGACTTATGCAATGCAAAAAATATAGATGGAGATAGTGTTTAGTTTCGGAAGGAAATTTGGTAGCCATATAAAATGCAAAAAATGCCGATGGAGACAGTGTTTAGTTTCGGAAGGTAGAATGGTAGCCTTATGCAAAGCAGAAAAATGCAGATAGAGACATCGTTTAGTCTCGGAAGGCATAATGGTAGCCTTATGCAATGCAAAAAATGCAGATAGAGACAATGTTTAGTCTCGTAAGACAGAATGGTTGCCTTATGCAATGTAGAAAATCCAGAGGGAGACAACGGTTAGTCTTGTAAGGCAGAATGGTAGCCTTATGCAATGCAGAAAATGCATATGGAGATAACGTTTAGTCTTTGAAGGCAGAATGGTAGCCTTATGCAATACAGAAAATGCATACGGAGATAGTCTTTAGTCTTGGAAGCCAGAATGGTAGCCTTACACAATGCATAAAAATGCAGATGGAGATAGTGTTTAGTCTCGGAAGGCTGATTGGTAGCCTTATGCAATGAAGAAAATGCAGATGGAGATAGTGTTTAGTCTAGGAAGGTAGAATAGTAGCCTTATCCAATGCAAAAATTGCAGATGGAGATAGTGTTTAGCCTCGGATGGTAAAATGGTATCCTTATGCAATGGAGAAAATGCAGAAGGACACAGTGTTTAGTCTCTGAAGACAGAGTGGTAGCCTTATACAATATAGAAAATGAAGACGGAGACATTGTTTAGTCTCGAAAGGCAGAATGGTAGAATTATGCAATGCAAAAAAATGAAGATAAAGTCAGTGTTTAGTCTCGGAATACGGAATGGTAGCCTTATGCAATGAAGAAAATGAATATAGAGACAGTGTTTAGTCTCCCAAGGCTTAATGGTAGCCTTATGCAATGCAAAAAATACAGAAGGAGATAGTGTTTAGTCTCGGAAGGCAATTTGGTAGCCATATAAAATGCAAAAATGCTGTTGGAGATAGTGTTTAGTCTTGAAAGGTAGAATGGTAGCCTTATGCAATGCAGAAAAATGCAGATGGAGACAGTGTTTAGTCTCGGAAGGCAGAATGGTAGCCTTATGCAATGCAGAAAAATGCAGATGGAGACAGTGTTTAGTCTCGGAAGGCAGAATGGTAGCCTTATGCAATGCAGAAAAATACAGATGGAGACAATGTTTTGTCTCGGAAGGTAGAATGGTAGCCTTATGCAATGCAGAAAATGCAGATAGAGATTGTGTTAAGTTTCGGAAGGTAGAATGGTAGCCTTATGCAATGCCAAAAAATACAGATGGAGATAGTGTTTAGTCTTGTAAGGCAGAATGGAAGGCTTATGCAATGCAGAAAATACAGATGGAGACATTTATTAGTCTCAGATGGCAGAATGGTGGCCTTATACAATTAAAAAAATGCAGATAGAGATAATGTTTAGTCTAGGAAGGCAGAATGGTAGCCTTATGCAATGTCGAAAATGCATTTGGAGATAGCATTTAGTCTCGGAAGGCAGAACGATAGCTTTATGCAGCGCAGAAAAATGCAATATAGAAAAATGCAGATGGAGACATTGTTTAGTCTCGGAAGGCAAAATGGTAGCCTTATGCAATGAAGAAAATGAATATGGAGACAGTGTTTAGTCTCGGAAGGCTTAATGGTAGCCTTATGCAATGCAAAAAATACAGATGGAGATAGTTTTAGTCTCGGAAGGTAATTTGGTACACCTATAAAATGCAAAAAATGCCGATGGAGACAGTGTTTAGCTTCGGAAGATAGAATGGTAGCCTTATGCAATGCAGGAAAATGCAGCTGGAGACAGTGTTTAGTCTCGGAAGGCAGAATGGTATCATTATGCAATGCAAAAAATACCGATAGAGACAGTGTTTAGCCTCGTAAGACAGAATGGTTACCTTATGCAATGTAGAAAATCCAGATGGAAACAATGTTTAGTCTCGTAAGGTAGAATGGTAGCCTTATGCAATGCAGAAAATGCTGATGGAGATAGTGTTTAGTCTTTGAAGGCAGAATGGTGGCCTTATGCAATGCAGAAAATGCAGACGGAGATAGTCTTTAGTCTTGGAAAGCAGAATGGTAGCCTTACACACTGTAGAAAAATGCAGATGGAGACAGTGTTTAGTCTCGGAAGGCAGAATGGTAGCCTTATGCAATGACGAAAATGGATATGGAGATAGTGTTTAGTCTAGGAAGGTAGAATGGTAGCCTTATGCAAAGCAAAAAATGTAGATGGAGATAGTGTTTAGTCTCGGGTGGTAGAATGGTAGCCTTATGCAATGGAGAAAATGCAGATGGAGACAATGTTTAGTCTCTGAAGACATAGTGGTAGGCTTATACAATCAAGAAAATGCAGATGGAGACATCATTAGTCTCGGAAGGTAGAATGATAGCCTTATGCAATGCATAAAAATGTAGATGGAGACAATGTTTACTCTTGGAAGACGTAATGGTAGGCTTGTGCATTGAAGAAAATGAATATAGAGACAGTGTTTAGTCTCGCAAGGCTTAAAAGTAGCCTTATGCAATCTAAAAAAAAAGATGGAGATAGTGTTTAGTCTCGAAAGGCAATTTGGTAGCCTTATGCAATGCAGAAAAGTGTAGATAGAGAAAGTTTTTAGTCTCGGAAGACAGAATGGTTACCATATACAATGCAGAAAATGCAGATGGAGATAGTGTTTAGTCTCGGAAGGCAGAATGGTAGCCTTAAGCAATGCCGAAAATGTAGATGGAGACATTGTTTGGTCTCAGAAAATAGAATGGTATCCTTCTGCAATGCAGAAAATGCAGATGGAGACAGTGTTTAGTCTCGGAAGGCAGAATGGTAGCCTTACGCAATGCAAAAAAATACAGATGAAGACAGTATTTAGTCTCGGAAAGTAGAATGGTAGCCCTATGCAATGTAGAAAATGCAGATGGAGACAGTGTTTAGTCGCAGAAGGAAGAATGGTAGCCTTATGCAATGTAAAATATGCAGATGGAGACAGTGTTTAGTCTCAGAAGGTAAAATGGTAGCCTTATTCAATACAGTGTTTAGTCTCGAAAGGTAGAATGGTAGCGTAATGCAATGCGAAAAATGCAGATGGAGGCAGAGTTTAGTCTCGAAAGGCAGAATGGTAGCCTTATGCAATGTATATGGAGACAGTTTTTAGTCTCGGAAGGTAGAATGGTAGCCTTATGCAATGCAGAAAATGCAGATAGAGATTGTGTTTAGTCTCGGAAGGTAGAATAGTAGCCTTATGCAATGACAAAAAACACAGATGGAGACAGTGTTTAGTCTCAGAAGGCATACTGGAAGCCTTATGCAATGCAAAAAATACAAATGGAGACAGTGTTTAGTCTCAGATGGCAGAATAGTAGCCTTATGCAATTCAAAAAATGCAAATAGAGAAAATGTTAAGTCCCGGAAGGCAGAATGGTAGCCTTATGCAATGCAGAAAATGCAGATGGAGATAGCATTTAGTCTCGAATGGTAGAATGATAACTTTATGCTGCGCAAAAAAATGCAATGTAAAAAAATACAGATAGAGACATTGTTTAGTCTCGGAAGGTAGAATGGTAGCTTTATGCAATGCTGAAAAATAAAGATGGAGACAATGTTTAGTCTCTGAAGGCAGAATGGTAGCCTTATGCAATGAAGAAAATGAATAAGGAGACAGTGTTTAGTCTCGGAAGGCTTAATGGTAGCCTTATGCAATGCAAAAAATATAGATGGAGATATGTTTCGTCTCGTAAGGCAATTTGGTAGCCAGATAAAATGCAAAAAATGCCGATGAAGACAGTGTTTAGTTTCAGAAGGTAGAATGGTAGCCTTATGCAATGCAGAAAAATGCAGATGGAGACAGTATTTAGTCTAGTAAGACAGAATGGTTACCTTATGCAATGTAGAAAATCCAGATGGAGACACTGTTTAGTCTCGTAAGGCCGAATAGTAGCCTTATGTAATGTAGAAAATGCAGATGAAGATAGTGTTTAATCTTTGAAGGTAGAATGGTAGCCTTATGCAATGCAAAAAATGCAGACGGAGATAGTCTTTAGTCTTGGAAGGCAGAATGGTAGCCTTACACAATGTAGAAAAATACAAATGGAGATAGTGCCTAGTCTCGGAAGGCAAAATGGTTGCCTTATGCAATGAAGAAAATGCAGATGGAGATAGTGTTTATTCTAGGAAGGTAGAATGGTAACCTTATGCAATGCAAAAAATACAGATGGCGATAGTGTTTTGTTTCTGATGGTAGAATGGTAGCCTTATGCAATGGAGAAAATGCAGATGTAGACAATGTTTAGTCTCTGAAGACAGAGTGGTAGGCTTATACAATAAAGAAAATGCAGATGGAGACATTGTTTAGTCTCGAAAGGCAGAATGGTAGCCTTATGCAATGCAGAAAATGAAAGGTGGAGACATTGTTTAGTGTCGGAAGGCAGAATGGTAGCCTTATGCAATGTAGAAAATGTAGTTGGAGATAGTGTTTATTCTCGGAAGGTTGAATGGTAGCCTTAAGCAGTACAGAAAATGCAGGTGGAGACAGTGTATAGTCTCGGAATGTAGAATGGTATCCTTATGCAATGCAGAAAAATGCAAAACAGTGTTTAGTCTCAGAAGGCAGAATGGTAGCCTTTTGCAATGCAGAAAATGCAGATGGAGACACTGTTTAGTCTCGTAAGGAAGAATGGTAGCCTTATGCAATGTAGAAAAAACAGATAGAGACAGTGTTTAGTCTCGGAAGGCAGAATGGTAGCCTTATGCAATGCAGAAATTACAGATAGAGACAGTGTTTAGTCTCAGAAGGCAGAATGGTAGCCTTATGCAATACAAAAAATGTAGATGGAGATAGTGTTTAGTCTCGTAAGGTAGAATTGTAACCTTATGCAATGCAGAAAATGCATATGGAGACAATGTATAGTCTCGGAATGCAGAATGGTATCCTTATGCAATGTAGAAAAATGCAAATAGAGACAGTGTTTAGTCTCAGTATGCACAATAGTAGCGTTTTGCAATGCAGAAAATGCAGATGGAGACAATGTTTAGTCTCGTAAGGAAGAATGGTTGATTTATGCAATGTAGAAAAAATAGATAGAGACAGTGTTTAGTCTCGGAAGGCAAAATGGTAGCCTTATGCAATGTAGAAAATGCATATGGAGATAGTATTTAGTCTTGGAAATGAGAATGGTAGCCTTATGCGATGCAGAAAATACAAATCTAAACAGTCTTTAGTCTCGCAAGGCAGCACGGTAGCCTTACGCAACGTAGAAAAATACAGATGGAGACATTGTATAGTGTCTGAAGGCAGAATGGTAGCCTTTTGCAATGCAGATGGAGACAGTGTTTAGTCTCGTAAGGAAGAATGGTAGCCTTATGCAATATAGAAAAAACAGATAGAGATAGTGTTTAGTCTCGGAAGGAAAAATGGTAGCCTTATGCAATGTAGAAAATGCAGATGGAGATAGTATTTAGTCTTGGAAGGGAGAATGGTAGCCTTTTGCAATGCAAAAAATGCAAATCTAGACAGTCTTTAGTCTCAGAAGGCAGCATGGTAGCCTTATGCAATGTAGAAAAATGCAGATGGAGATAGTGTCTAGTTTCGGAAGGCAGAATGGTAGCCGTATGCAATGCAAAAAATGCAGATGGAGACATTGTTTAGTCTTGGAAGGCAGAATGGTAGGATTATGCAATGCCAAAAAATATAGATGGAGACAGTTTTTAGTCTCGGAAGGCAGAATGGAAGCCTTATGCAATGCAGAAAATGCAGATGGAGACACTGTTTAGTCTCGGATGGCAGAATGGTAGCCTTATGCAAATCGAAAAATGTTGATAGACACAATGTTTACTCTCGGAAGGCAGAATGGTAGCCTTATTCAATGCAGAAAATGCAGATGGAGATAGCATTTAGTCACTGAAGGCAGAATGATAGCTTTATGCAACGCAGATGTCACACCCCAACCTTGGGAGGCACGACCGGCGCTCAATCAAGTGAACCGGACTGAGCAAACCTTACCGAACACTTTCTACTCCAACTCAATATGAATGCGGAACTCATGCCTTTGATTTATTTAGATGATAATACACGTGTATACCACATTGCTGGTTCATTTCATATCATAAAAACATACCGTTCATAAGCTAGCTTCATGGATTCTATTAGAGTTACGGCTTAAGGAGATCACATGTTTTGGATTACAACATGTACATATAATGGACTCCCCGAAACCCGTACATAACCCACACTTGTGTCTTTGGAGCCTCTAAGGATACAACAGATAAGCATGACTATGCCGGCAACAAGGGCCCGGCTATACCTCAAAAGTGAAAAGCTGAAATAACAAAAGATACACCATATAGCCCCATGGAAGAATAAGGGGCTCACCAAGACTTCGAGTAGAAGAATGCTCTGCTACACACGGTCGGCACTGTCCTCTATGGAGCCTCCTATAATCATAACAAGAATGCAGCGCCCCCAAAAAAAGGGGACGTCAGTACATTTGAATTGTACTGGTATGTATAACTGAACACCATTTTACTAGAAAAAACTATCAAATAGATAAAAGTAATTAATACGGGCAAACAAAGAAGAAATTCATATAATTCTTCATAAAATTTCCACAACACAAATTAGGGCAATTCTGTCACGTGTTCACTACTGTTCTCATTACCACCGCCGTCTCGAGCGGAGTCCGGTCACAACCCGACTGGCTAGGTCACCTCATTTGAGGTATTACTCACAATCAATATTTCATTTCCCTTATCCGAAATCCAATATTAGCACATTACCACCATGTGTGCGGCATGGTATCCGATCACGACCCGACCGGCTAGGTCACCTCATTGGAGGCATTACTCAATTCTCATCAGTCAACACCTTCAAATATCTATCCCACACATATCAAGGGTAATTTAGGTTACAGATCACAAGTAAATGAGCATATAGCTAGCATGAATAGTTCTTTGTTTCAATGTCGGCTTATAGCCCAAGTAATTCAACACATAATTATACTTTTCATCATTCTCTAATTATCAAGATTTGTGCATTATTCACATTGAGGAACATCCTTCAAGAATAGGTATAGTTATATGCAATTCAATTAATGTGTAATGACAATCAATACTCTAGCCAATTTAACTCTTACCATACTTTCGAAATGACAACGGGGCTCAATTTCTAATAAAAAGGGGTTTTAGCCATACATACCTCAATAAAGCTTTTCCTTACTCTTTTACAAATTTCCGGAACTCTTAGCGCTTCGATCTATTGAGCAAGAATTTCAAATTAAATTGAGCATTAGAGACGAAACTGACGTTCTAGCTTGGTTCGAGCATATCGTCAAACACTATAGGTGCATTATGACCTTAGGCCCCTTTTTGTGAGGAATTTCTATCATTTGTACCCCCAATTGCCTCCTTTTTAATTTTACAACTTTCCAATACTCTATGCTGGTATGGATGCAAGAGATTCATTCTCATACTCATGAATTTCTTTCCCTAATGACCCCATATGGCTAAGTATACAATTATGAGCTGAGGTGATGGATCCTTACCTCTTGGGATGAAGATTCAGGAGCCTTCACTTGATTAGTTTCAAGGATATAGCAAGAGTCTAAGGAGGATTTGATCGGGGGGACACTTTCCACCTCTAAGACCCTATTTCTCTCTCTAACAATCTCAGAAAATAGGCTTAGAATGAGCCAAAATGTTGAATATATCGATAGGGAGGTCGGGCTAAAAATTAGAAAATTGGAGCCCTGAGTAAAATAGATGTGATCGCAGAATGAACATGCGGTCCGAATTATGGACCGCAAAATACCTCCCAAAAACCATACGTTCTTACTCAATCAGCGGTAATAATGCATCCCGCATTCACGTTCCGCCGTCACAAAGTGCACCACAGAACTGACGCTCACAAAATTCAAAGGAGAAAGTGCGACGACTATGCGGTCCGCATTTCTATTATATGACCGCATTTACACCTCATAACTGACTTTAATTTTAACCAACACTTTGACTCACTCTGCGGCAGATATGAGGTTGCATTTCTATTATGCGACCGCATTCTGGACAGCATAACTGACTTCAATTTTAACCAACACTCTGACTCATTCTGCGGCAGATATGCAGTCTGCATTTCGATTATGCGACCGCATTCTGGACCGCATTTATTGCATTTTTCTGGAAACTTATTCTTGACTTTTTACTGCACTATTTAATGCATAAAGATCCGCGCCATGGCACACATACTCCTAACTTGGCACCACGGAATCCAGGTTTTCGAGTAGGTATTTCACGGGGCCTTACATCCTCCCCCACTTAAGATCATTCGTCCTCGAATGAGGATCAAGGTTCATTTTTTTACAGTCTTGGTGCAATCTTCTCCTCCTTACAACCCAAAACCTGTTGACAGTCTCCCAATTTAGCTAACTCCCTAGATTTTCGAAAATTTCGCCATTGGTTCCTTTGTATCTATGCCTTACCCACCTGTTAGAGAGCCCCAGAAACATACCATCACAACATAAGCATATTTGTACGCATAGTATAACTTGCACAATATCAACAATGGCCATAAAGGCAACCACATTACCAAAAGAGGACGGTTTTACATAATCTAGCCAACAGATACGATTTCGAAGGAGCTGAAAGCATAGAAGTTATTACATGATCATTCAAACAGGTGTGGATACTTCTTTTTCATTTCATCCTCGGCTTCCCAAGTAGCTTCCTCAACGTGCTGGTTCGCCATAATACTTTTAGGGATGCAATCTCCTTACTCCTTAGTTTTCAAACTTGCCTATCAAGAATGGAAACTGGGACCTCTTTGTATGATAGCTCTTCGTTTACTTCAATAGTCTCTACTGGCACAATGGAGGACAGATCCCCTACCACCTTCCTTAACATAGACACATGGAAAACCGGGTGTACCAATGACATCTCGGGCGGTAGCTCGAGATTGTATGCCACCTGCCCAACTTTCTGAATAATTTTGTATGGCCCGACATACCTTGGCCTTAATTTTCCCTTCTTTCCAAATCGCATGATACCCTTCATAGGGGAAACCTTCAAGAATACCCAATCGTCTTCTTTAAACTCCAAATCTCTGCGACGCACATCCGAGTAGGATTTTTGGCGATTTTGATCAGTTTTCAACCTTTCTTTAATGAGCTTGACCTTCTCCATGGCCTGGTGCACGAGGTCCGACCCTATCAATTCCGCTTCTGCAAACTCGAACCATCCGATGGGAGACCTTCATCTCCTGCCATACAATGCTTCGAACGGTGCCATTTGAATACTAGCGTGGAAGTTGTTGTTGGCACCACTGAATCCGAATTTTCGAGTAGGGATTTCACGGGGCCTTACATCAGAAAAATGCAATGTAGAAAAATGCATATGGAGACATTGTTTAGTCACGGAAGGCAGAATGGTAGCTTTATGCAATGCAAAAAAATGAAGATGGAGACAATGTTTAGTCTCGGAAGGCTTAAAGGTAGCCTTATGCAATGCAAAAAATACATTTTGAGATAGTTTTTAGTCTCAGAAGGCAATTTGGTTGCCATATAAAATGTAAAAACTGCCGATAGAGACAGTGTTTAGTCTCGGAAGGTAGAATGGCAGCCTTATGCAATGCAGAAAAATGTAGATGGAGATAGTGTTTAGTCTTGAATGGTAGAATAGTAGCCTTATGCAATGTAGAAAATGTTGATAGAGACAGTATTTAGTCTCGGAAGATAGAGTGGTAGCCGTATGCAATGCAAAAAAATGCAGATGGAGACAGTGTTTATCGTCGGAAGGCAGAATGGTAGCCTTATGCAATGTAGAAAATACAGATGGAGATAGAGTTTAGTCTTGGAATGCAGAATGGTAGCCTTATGCAATGCCGAAAAATAGAGATGGAGACAGTGTTTAGTCTCGAAAGGCAGAATGGAAGCCTTATGAAACGCAAAAAATGTCGATGGTAACAGTGTTTAGTCTCAGAAGGTAGAATGGTAGCCTTATCCAATGTAGAAAAATGCAGATGGAGACAGTGTTTAGTCTCTGAAGACAGAGTGGTAGCCTTATACAATAAAGAAAATATAGATGGAGACATTGTTTAGTCTCGGAAGGCATAATGGTAGCATTATGCAATTTAAAAAAATGAAGATGGAGACAGTGTTTAGTCTCGGAAGACAGAATGCTACACTTATGTAATGAAGAAAATAAATATAGAGACAATGTTTAGTCTCACAAGACTTAATGGTAGCCTTATGCAATGCAAAAAATACAGATGGAGATAGTGTTTTGTCTTGGAAAGCAATTTGGTAGCCATATAAAATGCAAAAATGCCGATGCAGACAGTGTTTAGTCTCGGAAAGTAGAATGGTAGCCTTATCCAATGCAGATGGAGACAGTGTTTAGTCTCAGAAGGCAGAATGGTAGCCTTGTGCAATGCTGAAAATATAGATAGAGACAGTGTTTAGTCTCGGAAGACAGAATGGTAGCCTTATGCAATGCAAAAAAGTGCAAAGGGAGACAGTGTTTATCGTCCGAAGGCAGAATGGTAGCCTTAT
This sequence comes from Nicotiana glauca, assembly GCA_026770625.1. NCBI lineage: Eukaryota > Viridiplantae > Streptophyta > Magnoliopsida > Solanales > Solanaceae > Nicotiana > Nicotiana glauca. The sequence goes on along the minus strand of MU744134.1, from coordinate 425,164 downwards.
GCAATGCAAAAAATGCAGAAGGAGATAGTGTTTAGTCTCGGAAGGCAGAAAATTATCCTTAAGCAATGCAGAAAATGTAGATGGAGACAATGTTTAGTCTCAGAAGGCAGAATGATATCCTTAGGCAATGCAGAAAATGCAGATGGAGATAGTGTTTAGTCTTGGAAGGCAGAATGGTAGCCTTATGCAATGCAGAAAAATACAGATGGAGACAGTATTTAGTCTCGAAAGGTAAAATGGTAGCCTTATGCAATGTAGAAAATTCAAATGGAGACAGTGTTTAGTATCGGAAGGCAGAATGGTAGCCTTATGCGATGCAAAATATGCAGATGGAGACAGTGTTTAGTCTCGAAAGGTAAAATGGTAGACTTATGCAATGTAGAAAAATGCAGATGGAGAAAGTGTTTAGTCTCGAAAGGTAGAATGGTAGAGTAATGCAATGTAGAAAATGCAGATGGAGGCAATGTTTAGTCTCGAAAGGCAGAATGATAGCCTTATACAATGCACATGGAGACAGTTTTTAGTCTCGGAAGGTAGAATGGTAGCCTTATGCAATGCCGAAATTATAGATAGAGATTGTGTTTAGTCTCGGAAGGCAGAATGGTAGCCTTATGCAATGCCGAAAACTACAGATGGAGATAGCGTTTAGTCTCGGAAGGCAGAATGGAAGCCTTATGCATTACAAAAAATACAGATAGAGACAGTATTTAGTCTCAGATGGCTGAATGGTAGCCTTACGCAATTCAAAAAATACAGATAGAGACAATGTTTAGGCTCGGAAGGCGGAATGGTAGCCTTATGCAATGCAGAAAATGCAGATGGAGATAGCATTTAGTCTCAAAAGGCAGAATGATAGCTTTATGTAGCGCAGAAAAATGCAATGTAGAAAAATGCAGATGGAAACATTGTTTGGTCTCGGAAGGCAGAATGGTAGCCTTATGCAATGAAGAAAATGAATATGGAGACAGTGTTTAGTCTCGGAAGGCTTAATAGTAGCCATATGCAATGCAAAAAATACAGATGGAGATAGTATTTAGTCTCGGAAGGAAATTTGGTAGCCATATAAAACGTAAAAAATGCGATGGAGACAGTGTTTAGTTTCGGAAGGTAGAATGGTAGCCTTATGAAATGTAGAAAAATGCAGATGGAGACAGGTTTTAGTCTCGGAAGGCATAATGGTAGCCTTATGCAATGCAAAAAAAGCAGATAGAGATAGTGTTTAGTCTCGTAAAACAGAATGGTTACCTTATGCAATGTAGAAAATCCAGATGGAGACAGTGTTTAGTCTCGTAAGGCAGAATGGTAGCTTTATGTAATGCAGAAAATGCATATGGAGATAGTGTTTAGTCTTTGAAGGCAGAATGGTAGCCTTATGCAATGCAGAAAATGCAGACGGAGATAGTCTTTAGTCTTGGAAGGCAGAATGGTAGACTAACACAATGCAGAAAAATGCAGATGGAGATAGTGTTTAGTCTCGAAGGCAGAATGGTAGCCTTATGCAATGAAGAAAATGTAGATAGAGATAGAGTTTAGACTAGCAAGGTAGAATTGTAGCCTTATGCAAAGCAAAAAATGTAGATGGAGATAGTGTTTAGTCTAGGATGGAAGAATGGTAGCCTTATGTAATGGAGAAAATGCAGATGGAGACAATGCTTAGTCTTTGAAGAAATAGTGGTAGGCTTATACAATAAAAAAATGCAGATGGAGACTTTGTTTAGTCTCGGAAGGCATAATGGTAGCCTTATACGATGCAGAAAAATGAAGGTGGAGACACTGTTTAGTGTCGGAACGCAAAATAGTAGCCTTAGGCAATGCAAAAAATGTAGTTGGACATAGTGTTTATTCTCGAAAGGCAGAATGGTAGCCTTAAGCAATACAGAAAATGCAGATGGAGACAGTGTATAGTCTCGGAATGCAGAATGGTATCCTTACGCAATGCAGAAATGCAAACGGAGACAGTGTTTAGTCTCGGAAGGCAGAAAGGTAGCCTTATGCAATGGAGAAAATGTAGATGGAGATAGTGTTTAGTCTCGTAAGGTAGAATTGAAACATTATGCAATGTAGAAAATGCATATGGAGACAGTGTATAGTCTCGGAATGCAGAATATTATCCTTATGCAATGCAGAAAAATTCAAATAGAGACAGTGTTTAGTCTAAGAAGGTAGAATTGTAGCCTTTTGCAATGCAGAAAATGCAGATGGAGACAGTGTTTAGTCTCAGAAGGTAGAATGGTAGCCTTACACAACGCAGAAAATGCAAATGGAGAGAGTGTTTAGTCTCGTAAGGCAGAATAGTAGCCTTATGCAATGCAAAAAATGTAGATGGAGACAGTGTTTAGTCTTGGAAGGCAGAATGGTAGCCATATGTAATGCAGAAAAGGCAGATGGAGATAGCATTAAGTCTCGGAAGGCAGAATGTTAGCTTTATGCAATGCAAAAAAATGCAATGTTGAAAAATGCAGATGTAGACATTGTTTAGTCTTGGAAGGCAGAATGGTAGCCTTTTGCAATGAAGAAAATGAATATGGAGACGATGTTTAGTCTAAGAAGGCTTAATGGTAGCCTTATGCAATGCAGAAAAAGCAGATAGAGACAGTGTTTAGTCTCGTAAGGCAGAATGGAAGCCTTATGCAATGCAGAAAATCCAAATGGAGAAAGTGTTTAGTCTGGGAAGGCAGAATGGTAGCCTTATGCAATGCAGAAAAATGCAGATGGAGACAGTGTTTAGTTTCGAAAGGCAGAATGGTATCCTTATGCAATGAAGAAAATTCAGATAGAGATAGTGTTTAGTCTAGCAAGGTAGAATGGTAGCCTTATGCAATGCAAAAAATGCAGATGGAGATAGTGTTTAGTCTCGGATGGTAGAATGGTAGCCTTATGTAATGGAGAAAATGCAGATGGAGACAATGCTTAGTCTCTAAAGACATAGTGGTAGGCTTGTACAATAAAGAAAATGTAGATGGAGACATTGTTTAGACTTGGAAGGCATAATGGTAGCCTTATGCGGTGCAGAAAAATGAAGGTGGAGACATTGTTTAGTGTCGGAAGGACGAATGGTAGCCTTAGCAATGCAGAAAATGTAGTTGGAGATAGTGTTTATTCTCGGAAGGCAGAATGGTAGCCTTAAGCAATACATAAAATGTAGATGGAGACAATGTATAGTCTCGGAATGCAGAATGGTATCCTTATGCAATGCAGAAAAATGCAAACGGAGACAGTGTTTAATCTCAAAAGGTAGAATGGTGGCATTTTGAAATGTCAAAAATGCAGATGGAGAGAGTATTTAGTCTCGTAAGGAAGAATGGTAGCCTTATGCAATGGAGAAAATGTAGATGGAGATAGTGTTTAGTGTCGTAAGGTAGAATTGTAACCTTATGCAGTGTAGAAAATGCATATGGAGACAATGTATAGTCTCGGAATGCAGAATGGTATCCTTATGCAATGCTGAAAAATGCAAATAGAGATAGTGTTTAATCTAAGAAGGTAGAATGGTAGCCTTTTGCAATGCAAAAAATGCAGATGGAGACAGTGTTTAGTCTCAGAAGGTAGAATGGTCGCCTTATACAATGCAGAAAATGCAAATTGAGAGAGTGTTTTGTCTCGGAAGGCAGAATGGTAGCCTTATGCAATGCAAAAAATGGACACAGAGACAGTGTTTAGTCTTGGAAGGCAGAATGGTAGCCATATGTAATGCAGAAAATGCAAGTGGAGATAGCATTTAGTCTCGGAAGGCAGAATGGTAGCCTTATGCAATGCAGAAAAATGAAGATGGAGATAGTTTTTAGTCTCGGAAAGCAGAATGGTAGCCTTTTGCAATGCAAAAAATACAGATGAAATAGTGTTTAGTCTCGGAAGGCAATTTGGTAGCCATATAAAATGCAAAAAATGCCGAAGGAGATAGTGTTTAGTCTCGGAAGGTAGAATGGAAGCCTTATGCAATGCAGAAAAATAAAGATGGAGACAGTGTTTAATCTTAGAAGGCAGAACGGTAGCCTTATGCAATGCATAAAATGTAGATAGAGACAGTGTTTGGTCTCGTAAGGCAGAATGGAAGCCTTATGCAATGCAGAAAATCCAGATGGAGAAAATGTTTAGTCCCGGAAGGCAGAATGGTAGCCTTATGCAATGTGGAAAATGCGGATGGAGATAGTGTTTCGTCTTTGAAGGGAGAATGGTAGCCTTATGCAACAGACAAAATGCAGACGGAGATAGTCTTTAGTCTCGGAAGGCAGAATGGTAGCCTTACGCAATGCAAAAAAATTCAGATGAAGACAATGTTTAGTCTCGGAAGGCAGAATGGTAGCTTTATGCAATGCAGAAAATGCAGATGGAGATAGTGTTTAGTCTCAGTAGGTAGAATGGTATACTTATGCAATGCAAAAAATGCAGATGGAGACAGTGCTTAGTCTCGGATGGTAGAATGGTAGCCTTATGCAATGGAGAAAATGCAGATGGAGATAGTGTTTAGTCTCGGACGACAGAATGGTAGCCTTATGCAATAAAAAAAATGCAGATGGAGACAGTGTTTAGTCTCAGAAGGCAGAATGGTAGCCTTATACAATGCAGAAAAATGCAGATGGAGACATTGTTTAGTGTCTGTAGGCAGAATGGAAGCCTTATGCAATGCAGAAAATCCAGATGGAGAAAGTGTTTAGTCTGGGAAGGCAGAATGGTAGCCTTATGCAATGTAGAAAATGCAGATGGAGATAGTGTTTAGTCTTTGAACGGAGAATGGTAGCGTTATGCAACACAGAAAATGTAGATAGTCTTTAGTCTCGGAAGGCAGAATGGTAGCCTTACACAATGCAAAAAAATGCAGATGGAGATAGTGTTTAGTCTCGGAAGGCAGAATGGTAGCCTTATGCAATGCAGAAAATGCAGATGGAGATAATGTTTTGTCTCAAAAGGTAGAATGGTATCCTTATGTAATGCAAAAAATGCAGATGGAGATAGTGCTTAGTCTCGGATTGTAGAATGGTAGCCTTATGCAATGGAAAAAATGCAGACGGAGACAGTTTTTAGCCTCGAAAGACAGAGTGGTAGCCTTACACAATGAAGAAAATGCAGATAGAGACAGTGTTTAGTCTCAGAAGGCAGAATGGTAGCCTTATGCAATGCAGAAGAATGCAGATGGAGACATTGTTTAGTGTCTGAAGGCAGAATGGTAGCCTTATGCAAAGCAGAAAATGTAGATGAAGATAGTGTTTAGTCTCGGAAGGCTTAATGGTAGCGTTAAGCAATGCAGAAAATACAGATGGAGATAGTGTATAGTCTCGGAATGCCGAATGGTTGCCTTATACAATGGAAACAATGTAGATGAAGACAATTTTTAGTCTCGAAAGGTAGAATGGTAGCCTTATCCAATGCAGAAAATGGAGATGGAGAAAGTGTTTATTCTCGGAAGGCAGAATGGTATCCTTATGCAATGCAGAAAATGCAGATAGATATAGTGTTTAGTCTCGGAAGGCAGGATGGTAGCCTTATGCAATGGAGAAAATGCAGATGGAGACAGTGTTTAGTGTCGGACGACAAAGTGGTAGCCTTATACAATAAAGAAAATACGGATGGAGACGGTGTTTAGTCTCAGAAGGCTGAATGGTAGCCTTATGCAATGCAGAAAAATGCAGATGGAGGCATTGTTTAGTGTCTGAAGGCAGAATGGTAGCCTTATGCAATGCGGAAAATGTAGATAGACACAGTGTTTAGTCTCGTAAGGAAGAATGGTAGCCTTATGCAATGTAGAAAATCCAGTTGGAGACAGTGTTTAGGCTCGAAAGGCAAAATGGTAGCCTTATGCAATGCAGAAAAATGCAAATGGAGATAATGTTTAGTCTCGGAAGGTAGAATGGTAGCCTTATGCACTAAAGAAAATGCAGATTGAGATAGTGTTTAGTCTCGGAAGGCAGAATGGTAGCCTTATACAATGCAGAAAAATGCAGATGGAGATAGTGTTTAGTCTCGAAAGGATAGAATAGTAGCCTTATGTAATGCAAAAAAATGTAGATGGAGACAATGTTTAGTTTCAAAAGGCAGAATGGTAGCCTTATGAAATGCAGAAAATGCAGATGGAGATAGTGCTTAGTCTCGGAAGGCAGAATAGAAGACTTACACAATGCAGAAAAATGCAGATGGAGACAGTGTTTAGTCTCGGAAGGTAGAATGGAAGTCTTATGCAATGCAGAAAATACAGATGAAGACAGTGTTTAATCTCAGAAGGCAGAATGGTAGCCTTATGCAATGTAGAAAATGAAGATAGAGACAATGTTTAGTCTCGGAAGGCAGAATGGTTGCCTTATGCAATGTAAAAAATGCAAATGGAGGCAGCGTTTAGTCGTAGAAGGCAGAATGATAGCTTTATGCAATGTAAAAAAGTGCAACGCAAAAAATGCAGACGGAGATAGTATTTAGTCTCGGAAAGCAGAATGGTTGCGTTACACAATGCAGAAAAAAGTAGATGGAGACAGTGTTTAGTCTCGGGAGGAAGAATGGTAGCCTTATGCAATGTAGAAAATGCAGATGGAGATAGTATTTAGTCTTGGAAGGGAGAATGGTAGCCGTATGCAATGCAAAAAATGCAGATGGAGACTGTGTTTAGTCTAGGATGGTTGAATGGTAGCCTTATGCAATGGAGAAAATGCAGATGGAGACAGTGTTTAGTGTCGGAAGATAGAGTGGTCGCCTATTACAATGAAGAAAATGCAGATGGAGACAATATTTAGTGTCGGAAGGCAGAATGGTAGCCTTATGCAATGCCGAAAATTGCAGATGGAGACATTGTTTAGTGTCTGAAGGCAGAATGGTAGCCTTATGCAATGCAGAAAATGTAGATGGAGATAGTGTTTACTCTCGGAAGGCAGAATGGTAGCGTTAAGCAATACAGAAAATGCAGATGGAGATAATGTATAGTCTCGGAATGCAGAATGGTATCCTTATGCAATGCAGAAAAATGCAAATGGAGACGGTGTTTAGTCTCGGAATGCAGAATGGTAGCCTTATGCAATGTAGAAAATCCAGATATAGACACAGTTTAGTCTCGAAAGGCAAAATGGTAGCCTTACGCAATGTAGAGAAATGCAGATGGAGACAGTGTTTTGTCTCGTAAGGTAGAATGGTAGCCTTATGCACTGCAGAAAATGCAGATGGAGACGGTGTTTAGTCTCGGATGGCAGAATGGTAGATGTATGCAATGCAAAAAATGTAGATGGAGACAGTGTTTAGTCTCGGAAGGTAGAATGGTAGCCTTATACAACTAAAAAAAATGTAGATGGAGACAGTTTTTAGTTTCGAAAGGGAGAATGGTAGCCTTATGCAATCCAGAAATAGCAGACGGAGACAGTGGTTAGTCTCAGAAGGCAGAATGGTAGCTTTATCCAATGCAGATGGAGATAGTGTTTAGTCTCGGAAGGCAGAATGGTAGCCTTATGCAGTGCAGAAAATGCAGATGGAGACAATGCTTAGTCTCGGAAGGCAGAGTGGTAGCCTTACGCAATGCAGAAAAATGCAAATGAAGATAGTGTTTAGTCTCGAAAGGCAGAATGGTAGCCTTATGCAATGAAGAGAATGCAGATGGAGACAGTGTTTAGTCTTGGAAAGCAGAATGGTATCCTTATGCAATGCAGAAAAATGCAAGTGGAGACGGTGTTTAGTCTCGGAATGCAGAATGGTAGCCTTATGTAATGTAGAAAATCCAGATGTAGACACTGTTTAGCCTCGAAAGGCAAAATGGTAGCCTTACAAAAAGTAGAGAAATGCAGATGGAGACAGTGTTTAGTCTCGGAGGGTAGAATGGTAGCCTTATGCACTGCAGAAAATGCCGATGGAGACGGTGTTTAGTCTCGGATGGAAGAATATTAGATGTATGCAATGCAAAAAATGTAGATGGAGACAGTGTTTAGTCTCGGAAGGTTGAATGGTAGCCTTATGCAATGCAGAAAAATGTAGATGGAGACAGTTTTTAGTTTCGAAAGGCGGAATGGTAGCCTTATGCAATCCAGAAAATGCAGACGGAGACAATGGTTAGTCTCAAAAGGCAGAATGGTAGCTTTATCCAATGCAGATGGAGACAGTGTTTAGTCTTGGAAGGCAGAAAGGTAGCCTTATGCAGTACAGAAAATGCAGATGGAGACAATGCTTAGTCTCGAAAGGTAGAATTGTAGCCTTACGTAATGTACAAAAATGCAAATGGAGATAGTGTTTAGTCTCGGAAGGCAGAATGGAAGCCTTATGCAATGAAGAAAATGCAGATGGAGACAGTGTTCAGTCTTAGAAGGCAGAATGGTAGCCTTATGCAATGCAGAAAATGTTGACAGAGATAGTGTTTAGTCTTTGAAAGAAAAATGGTAGCCTTATGCAATGCAGAAAATGCATACAGAGAGAGTCTTTAGTCTCGAAAGGCACAATGGTAGCCTTATCTAATGCAGATGGAGACAGTGTTTAGTCTCAGAAGGCAGAATGGTAGCCTTATCTGATGCAGAAAATGCAGAAAGAGATAGTGCGTAGTCTCGGACGGCAGAATGGTAGCCATACGCAATGTAGAAAAATGCAGATGGAGATAGTGTTTAGTCTTGGAAGGCATAATGGTAGCCTTATGCAATGAAGAAAATGCAGATGGAGACTGTGTTCAGTCTCGGAAGGTAGAATGGTAGCCTTATGCAATGTAGAAAATGCAGATAGAGATAGTGTTTAGTCTCGGAAGGCATAATGGTATTCTTATGTAATGCAGAAAATCCAGATGGAGATAGTGTTTAGTCTTGGAAGTGAGAATGGTAGCCTTATGCAATGCATAAAATGCATATGGAGATAGACTTTAGTCGCGAAAGGTTGCATGGTAGCCTTACGCAATGCAGAAAAATGCAGATGGAGACAATGTTTACTCTCTAAAGACAGAATGGTAGTCTTATGCAATGAAGAAAATGCATATCCAGACAGTGTTTCATCTCGAAAGGTAGAATGTTAGCCTTATACAATGCTGAAAATGCAGATGGAGACAGTGGTTTAGTCTTGGAAGGTAGAATGCTAGCGTTATGCAATACAGAAATAAAGTAAAGTGGCAGATGGTAATAGAGTTTCTTAGCTGATAGCAAGTTTCTATGTCGGGATCGTTGGGGATATTGTGAGATATAGGATATCACTGGCGTGCTAGGCTGACCAGTAGGTAGGTGTAACAATCTTGAGAGTTGAATTCATAAATCGATGTTTGTCTTGTGGGTGTGTAGTATGTCTTATGCTTTCGTAATCTAAATGCCTGTATCGAAAGAAAAATTGTGAGTTTTGTGGTGGGGCGGTTAGTTCATATCCCTACTAGGCTTGCTCGACCTGTTTGACTTTGATCCGGTGACACAGTACGCGTTATTGGGGTAGCGTTGCTGGACTAACGACTTCAATAATAATCATGCATGATTTTGTAAATGTATGACATAAGTATATATTTAAGAAATAGTTTTTAGATGAGCTGATGACTTTGACATGGTTCAGGACATTGCAACCTCTCTTGATTCGGAATTTTGAGGGTCCTCCTCAAAATTCTGCCCCAGTTTAATAGGTTGATACTTCTGACGGCTGCTTCCGATGATCGGCTGAAATTACTTTGGAATTTTGAGGGTCCTCCTCAAAATTCTGCCCCAGTTTCCTATTGCGGGGGAAAATACAATTTTTATTGAATTGTGACCGAACCCATAAGGCTGCCTACGTATCCCCTCTTAAACGGAAATCAGGTCAGAAGTAGTTCAAACTACATCATATAGGAAAGCATAAGATGATGCATAGTGATGCTTGACTGCATCTGAATTGATTGGTTTTGGGCACACTTCTCCATCCACTTTTGCAAGTATAAGGACTCCTCCTGTCAGAACCCGGTGAACCATATATGGACCTTGCCAGGTGGGAGAGAATTTTGCTTTGGTATCATTTTGATGCGGGAAAATTTTCTTTAGCACTAGCGGCCCCGGTGTGAACTATCTCAGCTTGACTCTTTTGTTGAAGGCTTTGGACATTCTGTTTTGATAAAGCTGATCGTGGCAAACTGCATTCAGTCTCTTTCATTCTACAAGAGCTAGTTGCTCGTAGCGACTTTTCACCCATTTTGCGTCGTCGATCTCTACTTCCTGTATGACCCTTAAGGAAGGAATTTCTACTTCGGCGGAAATGACGGCTTTTGTACCATAAACCAGCATATAGGGCATTTCCACCGTTTTATGTGCGGACAGTGGTGCGATACCCCAATAGAGAAAATGATAGCTTTTCGTCTAATTGCTTATGCTTCTCTATCATTTTCCTCAATATCTTCTTGATGTTCATGTTGGGGGCTTCTACAGCTCCATTCATCTGACGCCTGTAGGATGTGGAATTCTTGTGCTTAATCTTAAAAGTTTCACACATGGCTTTCATTAAGTCAATATTGCGGTTGGAGGCATTATCAGTAATGATTGACTCTAAAATCCTGAATCGATAGACGATACGGTCGCGAACAAAGTCTATAGCGACTTTCTTAGTCATTGATTTGTAATATGCTGTTTTGACCTATTTGGTGAAATACTCGATTGCCACTAGGATGAACCTTTGCCTGTTGGAAGCGGCCGGCTCGATTGGACCAATAACATCCATTCCCCAAGCGGCGAAGGGCCATGGTGAGCTTGTTGCATTAAGCTCATTTGGTGGCACCTTTATCATGTCTGCATGTATCTGGCAGAGGTGGCATTTTCGGACATACTGGATGTAGTCTGTCTCCATAGACATCCAAAAGTAACTAGCTTGGAGGATCTTCTTGGCTAAGACAAAGTCGTTCATATGCGGACCACTAGTCCCGGCATGGATTTCCTTTAGAAGTTTGGATCCTTCATTTGCATCGACACACCTTAGTAGCCCCAAATCAGGAGTCCTCCTATATAGGATTCCTCCATTGTGGAAGAAATTATTGGACTTCCTCTGAAGTGTACGCTTCTGAATATGATTGGCAAGTTCTGGTATTCTCCTCCTGACAAATATTCCCTGATATCATGAAACCAAGGTTTTCCATCTGCTTCTTCTTCAAAATAGGCACAATAAGCTGGCTGATCGTGGATCTTTGCTGGAATGGGATTAATGAAGTTTTTGTCCGGATGTTGTATCATGGATGATAGGGTAGCCAATGCATCGGCGAACTCATTCTGGACTCTGGGAACATTTTGGAATTCCGTCTTTGTGAACCTTTTCCTTAATTCTTGCACGTGATGCAGATACGGGAGTATCTTAGAGTTCTTGGTTGCCCATTCTCCTCGTACATAATGTATAAGAAAATCTGAATCTCCGATCACAATCAGCTCTTGAATATTCATGTCAATAGCCATCTTGAGCCCTAAGATGTAGCCTTCGTATTCAGCCATATTGTTGGTGCACGGGAACCTGAGTTTGGCAGACATTGGATAATGCTGACCGATTTCTAATACTAGGACTGCTCCTATGCCTACTCCTTTGAAATTTGCTGCTCCATCAAAAAACACTCTCCAGCCATCAAAGGATTCTACAATGTCTTCTTCTATGAATGATACTTCTTCGTCAAGAAAATACGTCTTTAGGGGTTCGTATTCTCCATCCACGGGATTTTTGGCCAGGTGATCTGCTAGTGCATGTACCTTGATTTCTTTCTGAGTTACGTAGACAATGTCGAATTCACTCAACAGGATTTTCCACATAGCTAGCTTGACGGTGGGCATGGGCTTCTGAAAGATGTACTTTGAAGGATCCATCCTCGATATGAGATATGTAGTATAGGCATAAAAGTAGTGCCTCAGCTTCTAGGCCACCCAAGTTAGAGCACAACAGGTACACTCTAACAGAGAATACCGGGCTTCATACAGAGTGAACTTCTTGCTGAGATAATAGATTGCATGCTCTTTCTTTCTCGTTTCATCATGCTACCCCGGGACGCAACCGAAGGCACCATCTAACACTGCAATGTAGAGTAGCAAAGGCCTACATGGCTCAGGCGGGACTAGTACAGGTGGTGTTGATAGGTATTCTTTGATCCTGTCGAAAGCTCTTTGGAATTCATCGGTCCACTTGGTGGCGGCATCCTTTTTCAACATCTTGAAGATCGATTCATAAATAATTGTAGATTGTGCTATGAACTGACTGATGTAGTTAAGTCTCCATAAGAAGCTCATTACGTCTTTCTTGTTCTTTAGTGGTGGTAATTCTTGAATTGCTTTGATTTTTGAAGGATCCAATTCTATTCCCCAGCGACTCACAATAAACCCAAGCAATTTTCCAGCTGGAACACCAAATGCATACTTTGCGGGATTCAATTTTAGGTTGTACCTCCGCAGTCTATTGAAGAACTTTCTCAAATCTTCCATGTGATTAGTAGCCTTCTTTCACTTAATGTTGATGTCGTCTACGTACACCTCGATCTTTTTGTGTATCATATCTTGAAAAATGGTGGTCATAGCCCTCGTGTAGGTGGCCCGTGCATTCTTTAACCCAAACGGCATCATATTGTAGCAGCACATTCTCCATGGCATAATGAAAGCCATTTTCTCACCATCATTTTCCTCCATCCAGATCTGATGATAGCCAACAAAACAATGCACGAATGATTGCAGTTCATGCTTGGCGCAATTGTCGATTAGAATGTGTATGCTAGGCAAAGGAAAGTCGTCTTTCGGACTGGATCGGCTGAGATCCTGGTAGTCGACACAGATTCTGACCTTCCCGTCTTTCTTTGGCACTGGAACAATGTTGGCTAACCATGTTAGATACTCAACTACCCTGAGTTAACTTTGACCTACATGGTCACTTCTTTCTTGATTTTCAAACTCATATCTAATTTGAACTTTCTGAGCTTCTGTTTTACTGGCGGGTATGTCGGACTAGTCGGCAGTTTGTGTGCCACAATAGATGTACTTACACCAGTAGTGTCATCGTACAACCAGGCGAATATGTCCTCATATTCTCTTAGAAAATTTGTGTATTACTTCTTTTTTTATGTCGATAAATGAACGCTAATTCATGTTTCTTTGACATTCTCTTCATCTCCCAAGTTAACAATCTTAGTCTTGTCCAGGTTGGACTTCGTCCTATTTTCAAAATTCTCTACTTCCTTAACAACCTCTTCCGGTTATCATATTCCTCTGAGTCTATGTCTATTTGTTGCGTTATCTCATTGCATGTTACAGTCATTGCTTCATCAAGATAAGTAATAGTAATAATTTGTAAGTAAAGTAATGAGAGAAAAGAAAATAATAAGAGTAAGAATTATAAGAGAACCGAAATGCTTTGATAAATTCCATAACTCTTTTAAACATTGAAGATCTTATTGCGAAATGTAAAATGTGAAAGGAAAGGGAACTAGTAAAAATAAAAAATAGTGCATGATGTTTGTTCAGCCTTGATACCCCGAGGCTCACCGGGCTCTGGTGGTTCTGATGGTCCAGTTATTGAGGCATTCTCCTCTGCTTACTGCCTGTATGGAAGGGCCTTCCTCCCCCTCCTCCTCGAAAATGATACAACAATCCATATCATCGTCTTCTAGGAACAAATTCCTCATTGTTTCCAGTGCTTCCTCTTCTTCTAACACATAGAAAACTTTGGCTGGTTGGAAAGTCTGCTACAAAAATGGTATTGGCTGCTCCAATAGACAGTATAAACCATGCCATGGTGGCGACCAGTGGTTGAACTCCACCCAAGCATACTCATACCCGAATTCGAAGGAGGTGCCATGTTTCTTAAGCTTGATGGGCTTAGCGATTCCTTGGAGGTTTAGCCAAGTCCCTTGCCAGGTTTGCATCTGCTCCAGTTCAGTATGCGTTCAATTTTGTTGTCCCACCATTTGTCTTTATCAACGGTATTGGCCCGCTCGATCTAGTGATAAGTTTCCCCGCCTATCCTTCTTCTTCCTCATATTGCTGGGATGGTCTGGCGACTGTATATGGGATTTCTACCATCCCCGTGAATGATTACCTCTTGGTGATTCCACTCAAACTTCACGGCCTGATGTAGTGTCGACGATACGGCCCCAACAGCATTAATCCATGGTCGTCCCAACAACAGATTGTAAGATGTCGGCACGTCTATTACTTGAAAATCAACATCAAACCAAGTAGGCCCTATTTGCAAACACAGGCTAATTTCCCCAACGGTGGACCTTTGGGATCCATCGAAAGCTTTGACATTGATGGCCCCGCCCATAATCTCGTGTTGTCCCTTTCCCAATGTTCTGAGTGTTACCAACAGACTAATATTGAGGCTAGACCCTCCATCTATTAGAATCCTAGTGATAAAATAATCTTCGCACTGCACGGTGATATGCAATTCCTTGTTGTGACTAAACCCTTCTGGTGGCAGCTCATCTTCATGAAAAGTGATCTTGTGACTTTCCAATACCTGTCCTACCATGTTTGCCATTTCTCCTCCAGTGATGTTTCTTGGTACATATGCCTCACTCAGCACCATTAACAGGGCATTCTTATGTGCATCGGAACTTTGTAGCAAACCAAAGATTGAAATTTGTGTCGTGTTTTGTTCAGCTGATCAATGGCTGAGTATTCTTTGGCTTGTATCTTTATTTAGAGGTCGTCAGGCCTAGTTTGAGTGATGGTTGGCTGACTAGAGGCCTCCTTGCTTGACTCAACCAAATGTTTCAGAGTATAAACCTTACCGGTTCTCATAATACCCTACGCCGCAACAGCTTTCCGAACTTGACATTCTCTTTCCTTCTTACCTCGACTGTGTAGTCCCAACGTATGGCATTTTTGTGGAATGGTGTTATGGTCGACATTGCCACTAGAATTGGCGTGGCTATCTTTACTCCAAATGGAGTATGCACCTTAGTTTGTGACCCTCAAGCAGGGTGGTATGAGTGTTTACGAGTATCACATGGAGTTCGTGAGATTGTCTAAGTATGCTCCTCAGTTAGTGCCGACCATGGTAGCTAGAGTTCGGCGATTCGTTCAGGGCCTTAGTCCCTTGGTGGTGAATAAGGCTGCTATAGCGGCCTTACACTCGGACATGAACTATGGAAAGATTGTGGGATTCGCTCAGGCCAAAGAGGCTAGGAAATTGAAGATTCGGACGGAAAGGGAGAATAGCAATAGGGCCCGATTAGCAGGCCACTTAGGGAGAGCAGCTTAGGGGAGAGGGTCGTCAGGGCCGTCCCAGTCATATGCTCAGTCCTTAGCAAGCGCACCACCATCTCCGCACAGTTACCAGCAGAGCAACCGCATGAGATCAGGTTCAGACGGTAGGAGGCCCCATCAGTCCGGTCGTTTGGGAGGGAGATCACAGCAGCAGGGGAGGGCTCCATGCCCCAAGTGTGGGAGATTACGTACAGAGACTTGCTACTTGGATATGCCGATATGTTTCAGATGTGGGGTGAGAGGTCACATTCAGCGAGACTGTCATGTGCCCAATCAGGACAGGGGTAGGTGGTCTGCTCAGTCATCCGGTTCTTCAGTCGCTACATCATCTCTACGTCCTCCAACCCCAGCGGGACGTGGTACAGTTCGGGAGGAGCTTGTGGTAGAGATGGACCTAGCCGATTCTATGCTTTGAGTGGTCACTTGAGTGCAGAGGCT
Organism: Nicotiana glauca; assembly: GCA_026770625.1. Taxonomy (NCBI): domain Eukaryota; kingdom Viridiplantae; phylum Streptophyta; class Magnoliopsida; order Solanales; family Solanaceae; genus Nicotiana; species Nicotiana glauca. Next base: position 409,616 of record MU744134.1, on the reverse strand, counting down.
TCTCCAGATGTGGTTACAGGTATCTTGTCTTTTCAGGCCATTGATTGTTATGTTCTTATTGATTCGGGATTCTCTTTGTCTTATGTCACCCCATTTATTGCTTCAAGCTTTGGGATAGAACCCGAACAGCTTCATGTGTCGTTCTCTGTATCAACTCCAGTTGGTGATACTATCATTGCCGCGCGAGTTTATAGGAATTGTGTTGTTGCGGTGTGTGGTCGTATTACTACGGCCGATCTTGTCGAGCTTGGAATGGTAGATTTTGATGTTATTATGATAATGGACTGGCTTTATGCATGTTTTGCCAAACTTGACTACCGAACGAGAATCACGAGGCTCGAGTTTCCTAATGATCCAGTTATTGAGTGGAAGGGAAATGGTGTGGTGCCTAAGGGTAGATTTATTTCCTACCTTAAAGTGTCAAAGATGACTAAGAAGGGGTGTATCTATCATTTGGTCCAGGTGGCGGACACCACTTCAGAAGTGTCTACCCCCGAGTCCTTGCCGATCGTGAATGAGTTCCTTCAAGTATTTCCGGACGAGCTTCCAAGGATTCCGCCAGATAGGGAGATTGATTTTGGGTTTGATGTATTACCTGATACGCAACTAATATCTATTCCACCATACAGAATGACTCCAGCAGAGTTAAGGAAGTTAAAGGAGCAGCTAAAAGACTTGTTAGAAAAGGGGTTCATACGGCCGAGTGTGTCGCCTTGGGGTGCTCCGATTCTTTTTGTTAGGAAGAATGATGGGTCGCTCTGGATGTGTATTGATTATCAGCAGCTCAACAAAGTCACCATAAAAAATAAGTATCCTTTGCCTCAGATAGATGATTTGTTCGACCAATTGCAAGGTGCAAGATTCATCTCCAAAATTGATCTACGGTCAGGATATCACCAATTGAAGATTAGGGAGCAGGATATTCCCAAGACCGCTTTCAGAACTCGCTATGGTCACTTTGAATTCTTGGTCATGTCTTTTAGGCTAACCAACGCCCTGGCAACTTTTATGGATCTTATGAATCGGGTCTCCAAGCCATTTCTAGACTCCTTCGTGATTGTTTTCATTGACGACATCCTTGTTTATTCGCGAAGCCAGGAGGATCATGCCTATCACCTCAGGGCAGTTTTGCAGACTCTTCATCAGCACCAATTGTATGCTAAATTATCAAAATGCGAGTTTTGGTTGGAGTCTGTTGCCTTTTTGGGCCACGTTGTCTCAAGCAAAGGGATTCAGGCAGACCGCCAGAAAATTACAGCAGTGAAAAATTGGCCTAGACCCATGACCCCGATGGAAATTCGTAGCTTCTTTGGGCTGGCAGGGTACTATCAGAGGTTTGTGGAGGGATTCTATACCCTCGCCTCCCCATTGACTAAAGTGACGCAGAAAGCAGTTAAGTTCCAATGGTCCGATGCCTGTGAGAAAAGTTTTTAGGAATTAAAGTCAAGGTTGACCTCGGCACGGATATTGGCCTTGCTGGAAGGCACGAAAGAATTTGTGGTTTATTGCGATGCTTCCAGGGTCGGTTTAGGGTGTGTATTGATGTAGCGTGGGAAGGTTAAAGCGTATGCATCAAGGAAACTCAAGAATCACGAGAAGAATTACCTGACGCATGATTTGGAGCTTGCAGCAGTTGTATTTGCCTTGAAAATATGGCGGCACTATCTTTATGGGGTACATGTGGATGTGTTCTCAGACCACAAGATTCTCCAATATTTGTTCAAACAGAAGGTGTCACGCCCCAAAATCCGAGGAGCGCGACCGGCGCTCAACCAAGTAAACCCGACTGAGCAAGCCTGGTAGTTTCATGCATACCACCCAACCCGGAAGGACTTCGTTAATCAAATTCTATTAACATATAATTAATGATTTCCATTTCAACTTCATTAGCAACATCATTTCGCCACTTTAAGGGTATTACAAGTGATAGACTTATGTACATCAATATTTCTATTTTAATTTCCAATACCCGACGCTACCCACAACCTGTCTACGGAGCCTTTACATATAACTGGAGAATAATACAGAAATGCCGGCAACAAGGCTCCCGCTATACCTTATACAAATACAAAAAAATAAGACTCCGGGAAGAACAACGGCATAAGCCACGCAGGGCCCCGAGGAGAAAGGGGCTCACCAATATAGCTGATGGAAACTGGAGGAGGTGCTACTGCCGGTGGACTGGAGTGCCTGCTACAGAACCACCTACAATCATAACACAAATGTAGCGCCCCCGGAAAAAGGGACGTCAGTATATTTGAATTGTACTGGTATGTATAACTAAACACCATTTTACTAGAAAGAACTATCAACAGATACAAACAAATAATATGGGCAAATCAAAGAAGCAATTCATATAATCTTTCAAACAGTTTCCACAACATAGATTTGGGTATTTCTGTCACGTGTTCACCGCTATTCTCAATTACCACCGCCATCTCAAGTGGAGTATGATCACGACCCGATCGGCTAGTTCACCTCATTAGAGGCATTACTCTCAATCAATATTTCATTTCCCTTATCCGGGATCCAATATCAGCACATTACCACCATGTGTGCGGCATGGTGTCCGATCACGACCCGATCGGCTAGGTCACCTCATTGGTGGCATTACTCAATTCACATCAGTCAACACCTTCAAATCTTTATCCCACACATATCATATCAATTCATGGGGCACTCATGGACACCATCATCACATCATTTTCCCTTTTCAATATTCATTTTACAAGTTGTGATCATAGACACATATTTCAAGGATAATTCAAGTTTCAAATCAAAGGTAAGTAAGCACATAGCTAACATGAGCAGTTCTTTGCTTCAATGTTGGCTTATAGCCCAAGTAATTCAACACGTAACTGTACTTTTCATTATTCTATAATTATCAAGATTGGCACGTTATCCACATTGAGGCACAACAAATAATTATACTTTTCATCATTCTCTAATTATCAAGATTGGCACATTATTCACATTGAGGCACATCCTTCACGAATATGTGTATATATATGTACATCAATTAATTTCACAATAACAATCAATACACTAGCCAATTCAACTCTTACCACACGTTCGTAAGCACCATCAGAGCTCGATTTCTAATAAAGGGGGGTTTTAGCCATACATACCTGGAGTCAAATTTCCTTTCTTTTTATTTTATCTCCTACTTCCAATTCACCCAATAATCTAGCAGCGTCAATCTAGGTCACAAGTTACACATATATCTTAGAAACGAAATTCACAATTACTATCCGAGCTTATTTGAGTTATCGAGCACCTCCCCTTACTTCTACCCATTTCCATTTTACTAATCTTTAGGTATAAAGAACATGCATGAGTGTTTTGACTTCCATTTTCAAGAATTAATGCATAAAAATCCCTCTTTCTATTAGAATATGAAAATCAAGGGAAAAAGGGTTAGGGTTTTAACCTTTAGAAATGGAGATGAAGACACTAGCTTTAGAATTTTTCTCGGACCAAGCAATTCGAGAAACGATTTTTGAAGAAGATGAAATTTTCCCTTAAGAATCTCTCTTCCCTCTCTCTTATTTTGTTCAGAGAATGTGTAAAAATGAGGGGTTAGTGTCACGCCCCAAATTCGAGGGACATGATCGGCGCTCGACCGGGTGGACCCAATCAAGTAGACCTGGGTGCCTTTCCTAACCCGCGTGTTACCCCTGTATTTTTCATTACTTATTAACCAAAGGATTAAGCAAATCATAATTGAAATCACACTTTTTCAAACATTCCCAACATGCTTAATTACTTAACAAATTTACAATTTACAATGCCCGACACATATCTACATAAGTCCATAATCCCATATTTTCTGTCTACGGAGCCTCTAAGATATTACAGGGATAATAAAATACTTGCCGGTAAGAAGGCTCCGACTATACCTTACACAAAACCAAAATAAGACTCCAAAAATAAAAGTGGCATGAGCCACGCAGGGCCCCGAGAGGAAAGGGGCTCACCAAACGGACAGTGGAAGATGAAGGAGTGTTGCTGCCGATGAACTGAAGTACCAGCTACGAATCCACCTACAATCATAACATGAATGTAGCGCCCCCAGCAAAAGGGACGTCAGTACACTGGAATTGTACTGGTATGTATGAACAATCTTTGTCCGAAGTAAACTCAAGACATAAACAAGTAAGTCACGGTAATAGAAACAACAAACCAATACATAAGAGTTAACAAGTCAAGCCAACCATGTTTTCAACACCTAACTTTGTTTCAAGTAGATCTCAAACCATATACAAGTAGAAAACAACAATAGAAGCAACAACCAACACACATGGAAGGCACAATCAAGCCAAACAAAGGGACAATCAGTGCCCCACAGATTTCAAACTCTCCTGCTGTCCCCTTTCACAATTTCTCATCAATGATTTCACAATTGGTACACATATTGATTTCAATGGCGATTTCGATCGCATACCACCCTTATTACCTCGTCCACCCTTATTACCTCGGCCACCCTTATCACCCCAACCCATAGTTATCATATTATGTTGCGGCGCGCAACCCGATCCCACCGTACAGTTTTCAAATCACAACAATCACAACGACAACCAAGAACACATCACAAAGATCACATCAAAAACAAGAAGCAATTCGCAAAGATCACAACAACATTTCACTTAGGTGTCACAACAATGATTCGCAAGTGTTCCCATAACCATCAATACTATTTCTGTTGGATTCCACAGTTCACAAGTGTTTCACGTTACCACAATGCTTTTCAAGTCACAGCCACAACAATGCTACAAGTGTTTCCATAGCCAATGGTACCAATCCCATTATGTTCAGCAATCCAAAGCAATTCAAGTCATTTCATTAATTTCCCACAAGACACCAAATATGTTATTACCACCATTGTTCCCAATTTCGTCATTTATAATTTCCTTTATATCAATTGTTTTCCAACTCTTACAACATAACTTTTAACCAAACCAAATCATCACCCAGCAAAACAATCACAAGAGTCTCACAACAATTCACATAGCTATCACATACCATTTATTTGCACATGAAAACAGGGCGATTTCACAAGGATCAAAGTTAGCCATACATATCTGGAGTTGAATTTCCTTTCTTTTTCTTTTATCTCCTACTTCCAATTCACCCAATAATCTAGTAGCGTCAATCTAGGTCACAAGTTACACATATATCTTAGAATCGGAAATCACAATTACCATCCGAGCTTATTTAGGTAATCGAGTACCGCCCCTTACTTCTACCCATTTCCATCTTACTAAATTTCAAGTATAAAGAACATGCATGAGTGTCTAACTTCCATTTTCAAGAGTTAATGCATGAAAATCCCTCTTTCTATTAAAATCTGAGAATCAAGGAAAAAGGGGTTAGGGATTTTACCTTTAGAAATGGAGATGAAGACACTAGCTTAAGAATATTTCGGACCAAGCAATTTGAGAAACGATTTTTGAAGAAGATGAACTTTTCCCTCAAGAATCTCTCCTACCTCTCTCTTATTT